>JABXWE010005664.1:0-60959 GCA_014611495.1 Limonius californicus
CGGTACATAAATGTATTTATATAAATCGGTAACACTCACAAAAGTAAAGCAAATAAAAATAAACGGTGTTTGAAATCATTCCTCATAATGATATCTAACCAAAACAGCCTCTGATAATGATAACAATAATGCAACATGCGGTGATACGGCACATAATAAACAAATTATCTCAAGCGGCTATGAAATGTAAATTATTAATGCAACGGCTCGTAATTAAATTTACATGCATCGGTGAATATAAAAATGATACGGGGTGCGTTCGGAAAATCATCGGTCGGTACGCAATAATATTACAAAAATCAATCTAATAAGCTTCTAAACGGTAAATGGCATGTAAACAACTGAAACGGAATCCTTAAAATCAAAATAAACATAAAAAATAGTAACGCTTCGTTACAATATGTGAATTCATAAAGGATGAGAATGTGGAATTACAGCAATTCTCATGTACTTCGTGAAAATTCTTTATGTCTTATAAGAGTTGGTGTTTGGGTTGTCGCCTTTGGAAGACGATTGATTTGCGCAATATTTATTGTAAACTAAACTAATAATTTGAACGTTTTTTTAAATCAGTCATATGCCGATGAACCAAATATTGGTTCCTTTGAGTAAGATGACGCCACAACGTACACAGCTACGCAAACTTTAAATTTTTTGCAGGAAATCGTTTCTGGTTGTGTAATAGATAAAGGTTTATAGCTTGTAAAATGTTCATATTTCCATATCTAAAATCCGCAATCGTAGTATAATGTAATATAATTTAATTTAATTGATGGGCAGGCTTCTGCAAGAATGCAGAATGTTTTTAATAATATGCCAAAGCGTGCAATTTTGTGTTTGCAAGTAAACGAAAGCCCTTTCCAACAGCTACTGTAGTCTGTCCTTAACAACTCTTACCTTCAATGAAGACTATTAAAGAAGGACTTGCGATACTACAAATTTCGTTTGATTTAATTTAAATACTTAGGTTTGCAAACATGTTTGCAGAGGCGGCCGTGGGCTAGAGGTTAGCGCGCTAGACTTCTACGCTGACGGTCCTGGGTTCAATTCCCAGTACCGGAACGTCGGATTTTTAACGGTCGCTGTCTCTCGCAAGGCAATAGTAAATCAGCGAGGTATTCTGTCTAGTATATCTTCTCTGGAGTAGAAGTGTTTACACTTCCCGTGGTTCGGAGCCCACGTTGTAGCTGTAGGTAATAGGTTCCCAACCTTTTTTTGGCCTACCGCCCCCTTTGCGAAAAATAAGTTACACACCCCCCCCTTTTTAGAAAAAAAAACATTCCGACTCCCGTTCTTGAAATCAATAATGTAATCCACAGTTTTCCAACTTTTTTGGGTAATAGCCCACTTTTTCAAACAGTGATTCGATGGCCCCCCTCTTCAGTAAAATATACTGTATTATGTATTGAAAAACAAGGACAGATACTAATTTTTCGATGGTTGGTGCCATATTTGCCATCAGCAATCTTAAATCGTCGCGTTCCACTATTGATAATCTGTTTCTTTTCTCTGTTAGTAAATTGCTGACTTCGCTAAATGCTGTTTCGGCTAAATATGATGATGGTAATGCAATGAAATAGTTCTTTGATGCAGCCTATAAAGCCGGATAGAATACTGGAATTTGCCTTTGATGCCAAAATTCTTGATATCCATTTTTTTATTTCAATTTTAACTCTTCATTTGTTGACAGTTCTATCAATTCCTCCTGCAGTGTAATGTTTATTGAACCTATCAAAACATGCCTAGATTCGATATTCCGCACGTGTGTTAATCTTGTTATGACCTGTGCAAACTTGTAAATATAAGCTTTGTTGAACGAACCGGAACATACACACACACTGTGATGCCCAGTGTGGTGCACTGCGCATGCTGCGACTCGTTCATGTACTAGTCGAAAAGGTATTACGAACAAAGCTATAATGTACCAATACCTACTTTTAATACGGACTGATCTTGCTTAAAAGACTTTTAGAACTATTTGTTGAAACAGGCGTTCGATGATATTTAGTATTAACCAAACTTTTCAGCGCTTTCTTGCGAGTAAGAAAGCACTCGAAAAGGTTTACAAAAACAACTAAAAAAGACAAAAAACGAAAGTAAAGACACAAACCACACGAAAAATAAAACAGTTAGTCTAATTTCTTTTTATATTTTAATAATAATATTAGGCAAATTCAACAGATATTTATTTTTATTTTTGTTTTATACGTATTTCGACATGCAAAAATAAAAATAAATACCCGTTGAAATTGTCTAATATTATTATTACAATATAAATACGAATTTGAACGAAGTAAGGCATCAAACAATAAACTAATTTCTTTTTACTTTATTTCGTGTTTGGCAGATTACCAAATGCGAACGCTATCAGTGCTCTATATTCTGTATTTTCGCTTGGTAAACAATGAACTTAACCTTGCGGTATTGCGGGTATTTCATATGGTAGTTGAGGTTTTTTAAAAGATTTTCGGTTGTAGACATGTAGCGGCACGATGCCAGAATATGTTTACTTTCCAAGAAAAATTTTTTTGGGATGGTTGTATGCTATGGACAGATACGTGTTTGCTAATTGGTCTTGCGCTCTGGCTTCATAATGTGTCTTGTTTTCTTCAGCAACAGGAAGGAAATTTTTAATTATATTTGTATTGTCAAAAGAGTTAAAAGAGAGGTAATAGAAGTTATAACGAACAACCTAATGAACTTTGACAATAACGATGTATATACGTATAAACGTATAAAACGAAAAATATTTTATGCAACACATAGAAGTAATGAGGAGGTTTTAAAAGTTGTCATATTATTGTCTTACTAGGTCATAATCAAAAAAATGCTGGTGGTATCAATATAAACCAATGACTAACCGAAACAGTAGTAGACTCGCGGTAGTATTGCGGTTAGCGCATTTTCTTTAGAAGCTGTACTATTTAAGGCATTTGGGTTCGATTCCCGGGCGAAGAAAACAATGTTTTTTTGTCTAGGATGTTCGTTTCATTCTCTTTTAAGTGTTAGGCGAAGAGAAATATGATTTTCACTATCGATGCCTCCTGTACTGCAAGTCTCTGAAACCTGTTGAAACTACTTATACATATCTGTTATTGCGGAAAATATTGAATTTGCTTAATACGTTTTGTTCCATACTCTATAGGCCGACTAATGAACATTAGCTACTGTATTGAATTCCGCAGCTGTCGGTACCAGCAGCAAAGTTTTACGAGTGCATACCTATAATAGTACATAGGTTTTATAGTAGCCGTTAAAGCTAGCATATTATGAGCAAAAACATTTTGTAATTCCGTTTTGCATACATTATTAAGTAACGACTTCTCAAGTTAGGTATTCTTTGTTACTATCTATCAGGAAGCTTTGACTATCTAGCAATGTTTATTGGATAATTAGTATAGTTTTGGAGGTAAATACAAAAAATATAGTTATTTATTTAACGTCGACTAATTCCTCTTATTACAGCTAATCACCGATGCTATTGAACTATCTCGCTACATTGGATAAAGTTTAATTGTCATGATAATGACCGGAGTACTAAGGTCATAAATACATTTCAATATATTATAGAGTGTATCAAATAAAAGATCAAGTATCTTATTATATTGTTTTAAATTAAACACTTTTGTTGTTTCCATCTTGAATTATAGCAAATAGCAAACTTAAATTGCCGAAACAAATTAAATAATACTTTTGACTATTGCACCTATAACCATTTATTATGTATTAGTTTTATATTTTTAGCGTAGTTTTTTGTGTTTTTCTGTTACGGAGAAAGCGATCCTTTCATTAGGAAACTCATGGAAGGGTTATTCAGCAAGAATTGGGCGAAGGAGGGTTAGCGGAAAAAGATTGCAGGAAGAAAGTCTTGATTGTTGCAGAGCAAGGGGTAAGTCAAACGAAGTGGATGACACTCTTTCAAATGTGAAACCGTCAAGCACTAACAGCTTACGAAAACCTACCTTATTGCGCTTCCTCCTGACCTAAGCGTTCACCTTAAAAAACAACAAGAAGAAAAAATATACAAAAATAGAAAGTTACAAATTAATAATCAACGGGTATGTTAAAGTTTAAATGAAATGTTTATACAGTTTCACGCTAAAATACGAGGTCTGTTCAATTGAAACCAATCTTTGCTTTATAAAAAAATTATTCAACAATTTAATTAAAATAATTACCGTCACAGATAAGGCACCTATGCCATTGTTTTACGAACAGACGTATACTCTGCTCATAGAATTCTTGTGGCTGCTGATTGTAAAAGTCTTTTACAGTTATCTGTACTTCTGCGTTAGACTCAAAATGCCGACCCTTTAACGTCTTTTTCAGCGATCCAAAAATACAGAAACCGCAAGGCGATAGATCCGGGCTATAGGGTGGATACTCTAAAACCCTCCATTTTCGTTCTTTGCAGATTTCCTTTTAACACATTAGCAATATGAGGCCTAGCATTATCGTGCAGCAAAATGACTCAACGCCTAAGTTTTCCTGGACGTTTCCATTTTATTGCTTGATGAAGCATGTTCAAAGTTTCACTGTACAGATTTGCATTGACATTTACTCCAGGTTCCTTAAACTCTATCAACAAGAGTCCTTCATGGTCGAAACAAATGTTAACATCACCTTGTCTGCAGAAGGCTGTGCTTTAAATTTCTTCAGTGGTGGTGAACTTGAATGTTTCCACTGCATCGACAATAACTTACTGGATGGCTCGTAGTAATGGCATCAAGTTTCGTGACCAGTAACTATTGACAGAAGAAATTCATCACCATTTTGACTATATTCTGTGAGGCGTTGCAGAGATAAACCCATTCGCAAGCAGTTTTGTTCATTAGACAGTAGACGAGGAATCCATTGCGAACAAACTTGGCTGTATCCCACATTGCGAACACTACTATGGACAGATCCTACACTCGCACCCAAAAATTTCTGAAATTTCTCTAATTGAAATTCAACGATTTTCTCTCATATTGTTTTCTGTTGATGCAGTACACCATGCACCTGATCGCGGCTCATCCTCTTTCCCATTCTTAAATTTTCGGCACCATGCCTTCACAGTTGGGTACGCAATACATGCATTTCCATACACCCCTTGCATTCGCGCATAGAAATTGTAGAACCCTACGCTGATCAAACTTGGACGGATTTTCAACAACAAACGCCATTTCACAATCGAAGTTTTAAAAGTCAGAATCAAATTCAAATGCCAATAACTTATTAATGCGTTGCTTACAAACACTACTACATTAACAAACGTCATTTGAATTATTGTATTTGTTTTCAAGCTAGAATTATGCATAAAAAAGTGCTTCGAAACGTACGAACATTTACACGAACCGTCACACACTACCACATTTACAGTAAGATAAAAAAAATGTCTGTGTAGCCAATATCAGCTGCGTTCACAACATAAATGCAATTATTTATCAAATTACTAAACAATTAGGAACAGAGGGTTGCCTTATTTCTTGAAAATACGGCCACTTGTATTTTTCCCATATCGAAGCTTTTTGTGAACAAATAATCACTGCTAGAAATTTCCACTAACAATTGTATATGGGGATAGTTTTTACCTTAATTCGGCGATAGAATTGAGGTAGCTCAATAGATTGATTTTTAACTTGATTGAGTCCCTGAGGTGGGAAGAAACCAGACAAAGATGGCAGCATATTGCCCCATAAAAAATTTTCTTCGGGGCAACGACTAACTAATTATTTAAATCACTTGGAAGAGATAAACAGACGCACAAATTTGTTGTTAAAAAACGAATCTTCACGGGAAAGTTAAAGAGATAAAAAGATTAATTTTTATCCATATAAAACGATACGAGAAGCCACACGGTATTCTCAACTAAATTAGTAACTCCTGCATGTATTATTACAAATTATTAACCCCATTCAATCTTTAGTGAGCCCAAAAACGTCTGCATGCCTTGAATTACTGGACTCAACTTCTTTATATTGGAAGTCTACAGTAAGCCAGTAGCGGTATAACGATCATAATTTTTGGAAGTGCCTTTAAAAATGCTGGCATAACCATACACATACCAGTAATAACCTTTGGGATAACAGAAGGTGGCATCATTTGCGCATTTGATTTAATGAATCTACCAAACATTAACATTCAAAAGCAGGAAAACCAGATGAACGTCTGTTAGCTTCCTTTTTTGACTGACTGCGTAATATAAATTCTATAATTTGTGACCTTAAACTTCATACCATTATATCAGCAGGAAGGGGAAAGAACTCTTTCCTTTTTTGCCGTTTTAGATAAACAATATCTTAAAAATATAACTATAAGAAATTTAAATGGAGATTCGATATCTACATAACGAAGTGCCATAACAATCTTGAAACTGCTTTGCGTTGTCATTGATAATACACAAGTTACGGACAATAACGAATAGAAAAATTCTGCTTTATTTATTCTCTAATAAAAATTATGCAAAACCTCAGCTATTGGAATACATATCGTAGTAATCCTTGAACTGGTCAACAATAATTATTCTCAATCAATCGAATGTCTCTGTATCTTACCGCTTATGAATATACATGTATGTCATGCTCTTCTTGGACACACTGTATTTATAATGAAGTTGTTGTTTATTCACATAAATGTCACCATTTGTTGTAAATGATGAATCAATATTCTGACTTGCTAATAAAATTGCTATGTAACGTATATTAATAACGCTAGCATTTGCAGAAATATTTCCACTTGTAGAAAATCAATTTAAACATTTTTATGGCGTGCAAATCCAATCATTTCCAAATAGACAAGTACGAATACGATTAATTATCTTAAAAGTTGTAGCAAATACCAATCTAATTAAACTGACTTTTTTCCATTAAATGCGTACAAATTTAATTAAGAAGGTTGATTTATTGCATAGCCGAGCATCATTTTTATGGGGGCTTGTAAAATGAACATGCATTGAAATCTCTGGGAATTTTAACCATTTAAATAATTTGAGTTAGGGTTTTTCATTTCGAAAATTTTGCAGCAGCCATAAAATTTAATTTTCACCAGGCTTATGCAAATTGGGCCTGGAATCCCATTAGTTTTAATGTTAAAATTTTAATATTCCATTAGTGTGAGGTAATTTAAAAGATAACACATTTGAAAGTTATACCGAGAGACTGATTTACTGCAAATACGTTTCGACCAATCAGAATAGCGTTCGGCAAAAATAAAAGTGTTTTTCAATCAGTCTGAATACCGTTCTTGGGTGTTTTTCTATTACAATGCCGCTCGACTACTGTGGGCAACAAAAACAAACAGAATTAATAGGTTTGGCCCCTGTTCTGCGGCAGATTTAACAACGTCTAAATGACGAGTCATAAAATCGCCATAAAAACACGCGAAGGCTGCACTTTATCGTCTAATGAAGAACAAGGACGTGACAGCGTTATGACGTACCGCCGACTAGTTTGTCGATAAAAATCAAAGGTAGTCGTACTCAACACCTAGGTTTATACCATAAACGATATGTTAATGGAACCTGATCCGTTCTGCATTTTAATATTCAATCAGGGCAGGTCAGGTTTCGCGCAAGAAAAAATATTTTTTTCTCTGCATGTTGCCGGTCTTATAATTTTCTCTAATCAACATAATCTTAAATCATAGAGGGTGGGGGACGATAGACGCGATCCCCCTACTGGATTTCTGAACAGGATCGTATTACTTGTATTTTATAATTTACAAAGCAGTCATTCGGTAGTAAAATTGGTATTATAAGTACTAATATTTTAATCCCAATTTTGTATTGTATTTTTCTGCTAAGTCAAATGTAAAACGGCGCTGTATAATATATGAAGAAGGAAATATGGAAGCCTTAAATTGTTGCTCCAGGTGACCAAAAATCGTTTCCTTCTTCTTGCTTCTGTAATAATTAAGTGCCGTGGTTTTAAGGCAAATATCCACTTAAAAATACTTAAGTATGTGTATAGTCAGAGCAAAAATACCCCAAGAAGCTCTATCAAATAAGAATAGAAACAATAGGAACCAGAGGAATAGAAAAAGAAGCCGAAGAAGAATACGCAGGTACCTATGTGCATAGGTGGGGTGACAGAAGGTATATTAATAATGTCTACCAAATGAGAGAAGATGGAAGACGAACAAGAGGTAGGCACGAGATTAAACAATAGAAACAAAAACATCGACGAAGTTAAGAGAATAGCGAAAACAGCATTATCTATAGGTAATGGATAGAGAACCCAACGCCTTACGGCATAAATGGGAATAGGAAAAAAGAAGAAGATGAATATGTATGTACCTATGTATATAAGCGGAGTGACAGAAGGTACCCTAAGGAAGTCTATCAAATGAGAACAAATGGAAGGAGAACCAGACCCAAGTCCAAAAAAATAGAGAACAAGAACGTCGAAGAAGTCAGGAGAATAGCCAAGAGCAGCAACATTTATAGGAGATGGATAAGGAACCCAACACCTTACGCCATAAATGGGAATACAAAAGGAAGAAGAATTTGTATGTACGTAGGTGTATAGGCGGAGTGACAGAAGATATCCTCAGACAGTCTATCAAATGGGAGCAGCAGGAAAAAGAACCAGAGGTAGACGCCGAGCAAATAGAAACAAGAATATCGGGGAAGTCAGTAGAATAGCGAAAAGCAGCAACATCTGTAGAAGATGGATAAGGAACTCAACACCTTACGCCATAAATGGGAATACAAAAGGAAGAAGAATTTGTATGTACTTATGTATATAGGCGGAGTGACAGAAGATATCCTAAGTCTATCAAACAGGAACAGCAGGAAAAAGAACTAGACGTAGACATCGAGAAAATAGAAACAAGATCATCGGGGAAGTCAGGAGAATAGCATCTATAGAAGATGGATAAGGAACCCAATACCCTACGCCATAAATGGAAATACAAAAGGAAGAAGAATTTGTATGTACTTATGTATATAGGCGGAGTGACAGAAGATATCTTAAGAAAGTCTATCAAATGGGAGCAGGAGGAAAAAGAACCAGAGGTAGACACCCCGAAAATAGGAACAAGAACATTGGGAAGTCAGAAGATTAGCGAAAAGCAGCAACATGTATAGAAGATGGATAAGGAACCCAACACCTTACGACATAAATGGCAATACATACGGAAGATGAATTTGTATGTGCTTATGTATATAGGCGGAGTGACAGAAGATATCTTAAGAAAGTCTATCAAATGGGAGCAGCAGGAAAAAGAACTAGAGGTAGACACAGAGAAAATAGGAAGAAGAACATCGGGGAAGTCAGGAGCATAGCAAAAAGCAGCAACATCTGTAGAAGATGCGCCTTAAGGCATAAATAGGAATAGAAAAAGAAGAAGAATATTTTTATGTATATATATATATATATATGTATATACATAAATATATAGGTACATACGTATATATTGTGATGGATTTTATTTAGCCAGTTTATTTAAAGTCATTTTTTTAATTTTAAAAAGGATACTCGTGCATGGTGTCTTGTCATGGGAGTCGGTTTTCTTTTTGTAAAATAAATTAGGGCAGGCCTTAATACAGTTGACTACTATTCTGGTTTGAGTAACTCTGCGAAACACGTATTCGATGATAAACCTACAATAAGAAGAATTTTTGGTCAACATCATGTTATTAAGGAGATTGAGGATTAAATGCATGTACATGAATACGAGATGGAAACAAGCTGTAGTTCAATATGAATAAATTTTGAAACATAATAAAGAAAATGCAGATATTTAAAAGAAGAAATATTAGAAGAATGAAGCTAGTATTTTGTTTTAAGTGTTAGTGTAATCGGGGGCAAAGGACGTAATGTGGCTGTGAAATTTTATACATTTTAAATAAATTTATATTGTAATTATATAGATCTATGTCTCATTGATTAACGATAGCACATTTGATATTTATTTTTAACTTGGGGTTGCCTAGGGGTTGCTTATTATGAGTTTTATAAAAACAATAAGGGTAAGAAGATTTTAAAAATTTATAAAAATCTGTTTAAGATAAGATTTTCCACGTAATTGGCTGTAATCAGTATATGAAAGTAAATCATATGCAATGTTTGGTTGTAAAGAGAATAAACTTACATGTAATTAGAATTGTCTTTATCTGAAAGAAGAATTGGATCCTTCAGCCTGTACAACTTTGTGTTGGACCGTGGGGTTTGCCTGTCCTGTGCCATTATAAATTATTGAGACCACATCTGTCAAGTTCAGGATACTAATAAGAAGGACACGTTGTAAAGGTATTACAAAATTTACTCATCTACTATTCAACTGAGCCTACGGATAAATATGAAATACACCACGAGTTCATGAAGCTGTGCTTGAATAATGTAGATTACCAGCTCGAATATGTAAATCTACTGTTATAACTTGGTGTATTTTTTGACATTACTTAAAACTGAATTGAAGTTAGCAAATGTATTAAGGCGATTTTTGTGTAAGTAAATTTTCCTATGGTATGAACCTACTAACTGAGATATAGATTTCACATGCTCGAGCTACCGTGGTTGTTTAGAGGAAAATAAATTTGGGGGCAAATCATTTCTAAATTTGTCACCTGGCGCCCAATTATCATTAATAAAGTAGCAAGTCAAATTTACTGTATTAGTAAAATACCAACTACAGTTAAAGTGGGATAAATATTTATAATATGACATAAGCTGATTTTTTTTGTATGTCAATATTATGACAAAATGACGCTGCCAACTTGGGGCTATTTGTTTGGCCCGAACGTATTATAACAATATATACATATTTACACATACATATACATCAGCAGAATAGCGGAAAACAGCAACATCTATAGGAGATAGATAGAAGACCCAACGCTTTAAGGCATAAATGGAACAGAGAAAGAAGAAGAATATGTATGATTGTGTATAGGCGAACTGGTCTCCGAAATGAACAGAACAATTATGATGAAATATAAAGTTTAGTCTTTTATTAAAAATGTATCGAGACAATAAGCATTCGAAACAAATTTATACGTGGAAACTGAGTTAGACGTGTTTTCTTCACAAATGCTGAAACGGAAAGTTATTCATAGTTTTGGTAGCAATCGAATACTTCTTTTGTCCAACTTTCTGGCTAGTTTTGTGATATTTTGATTATTTTTACTTTAAAGCCCGTTTACTCAAGAACCATTAATCCAACTGACTTAATCTAAAATTCATTTAATATACCTTTGTCGTTAAAATTGCATCGAGCAAAATTTGTATATAATAAATCATCAGTTGTAAAAGTGTGTGTTTTTAACACCCCAGTGCATTTAGCCTTCTTGTTGCGCGATATCATTATTACGTATAATAGTGGTACTCCGCAAATTGGATTGCTAAATTGCTTTACAAATTGATTTAAACGAAGTAGATTGACGCCCTGGGAACTACGATGTATAACCGTTAACACAAAGTAATTTGTGAGTGCGAAATCCCGCATTTAAAAGTATCTGGGAAGACAGTATCGGCGTAATTCTGTTTTGTTTTCATTTTAACTCACAGACACATTCACAACATTTCGACAAGAACTCCGTTAAAGTTTTTTTTAATGAAGTTTTACAGAAGACAACGTTCTAAGCAATGAACTGCAATAAAAGTTTATATTTACGAAAAATTACTTCCAAATAGCAACTTTAAAAATTATTTAACCTCATCGCAATGGCTAAAAATTTTTTTGATAGTGCCGATACATTGGGGCACTGCCTGTTAAAGTACGGTCGAAAATAATGTTTCTGATATTTAAAAAAGCAAGATATTAAGCTGATTCGTCTTAGCAGTCCCGGGAGGAATTTGCCAAACTTTAAGAGCATGTTCCTTGAGAAATGTTAAGCAATAAAAGTTGCATCAACACACATCCGATTATAAAAAATAACTGAGTTATGGCTTGTTAAAGTAAATTACAAGAAATTTCATAAATAAGTTAGGAATTGCTAAACAGTGTCGTTATCTGTTACTGTCACTTGTAAGGTAATTTAATTCTTGATTTGTCGTTCTTGTAATGGTAATGGCAGAGCTGCCGAAGAGGAATATCACTGGCTTTTCCTACATCATAATCTATTACCGAATAGACAGGTGGTCATCGATACATACAGATGACTTCGGAAAACAAGATCTTTTGTAACAAATTCAGAACGGGTGTCTGTTGGAGCAGCTATATACATCCTCTAAGCGATACAACGTAGTCCTAGACCTAGTCCTCGACTTTTTATACCTCTTAGATTACCTCGTACTACTGTGTGGAGTTCATGGCAGGATGAAGGGTTTAATCCTTATAAAACCGTTCAAAATCTTAAACCAAAGGTTGACTTTTTGCCTTTGGATTTCTCCAAGCCCCGAACGTCCTAGAAGCATTTTATTTAGCGACGAGTCGACTTTCGGTGGCATTAATAATACTCAAAAAATCATACAACATGTGTGCTGAATTGCGTATTCAAGTCGCGGGTGGTCATTTTGAATAATTATTGTAGCTTATTCAGCTATCACTTCTTTCAAATTTTTGAATAAAATGCGTTATTTATGAAATTTCTTCTGTTTCTATTCAACAAGCCAAAACTCAGTTACGTTTTATAATCGAAGCTATGTTGAAGTATCATTTGATTCTTTAAAAGTACTAGCGCGATTATCCCTAAAAATAGGCAGATCCTCTCCGGGGGCCCTGTATGTGTATGTAAATAATATTATAATATTGTATTTTCTATATTGGTTTACATACAAACAATAAGGATTCTTCGTAAACTAAATAACTATTGACAGCTGTACTCGTTATCGACGATTAGTCAGTTTAGCATGTTCCATCCGATGAATTTTATTTCATCAGATCGAAGAAAAATATCGAGTCTGATATTATTTTTTACCGGACAAATAAGGATATTTGCAAAAAAATGATACATTTCAAGAAGAGCCATTGAATGTGCAAATCAAATCTTCTTAAACTTTGTTTTACTGACATCCGTCCGTATCTCTCTTAAATTCGATTACTAACCTAAGCTGTGTAGGATCTGCGGGTTAGTAATCTAATCTAAACCGCCCATGGATTTTAGTAGTAAATAGAAACACGAGATCAGTATAAAAAGCTGGAAAGATTTGCAATGCTCCCTTGGTGGCTCTTCATTTTACATGACATGACTTTTTCGCAGGAAGCATCATATCACCAAAGTCCGCAGGTGTCTTAGGTTACATTACTAACTCAAGTAATTTATAGACTTTGTTGGCATAATTTTTCCTGCGACTTCTTGTAGTAACTTAAAACCAAAATGAGGAATTGGCCCCATGGCTCATTTTGTTATTTTAAGTATCTAGTACTCTTCAGTAAAACGTGATCATATTTTTATAGCAATATTAATTGACGCTTCGTATCCTACAAATATTATGAATATGGCAGTAAATTATTCCTAACTTTAAACACCAATTTTATGATGTTTAAATGCGATGATAAGTATTTGAACGAGGAAAATGCTAGTTGATTCTTAAAAAGTAGACAGATAATTGTTTGATATTTTCTAAAACGCACACTTATTTTATAAATCAGTTTTATCATAACATTCTTGTCTAAGCATTTCTTTTACCAACGGCGATTAATTTCCAGTCCAGTTTAATCCAGTCGGTGCCGCTTTGGTGACTTTTCAACTTTCAGTCCATAACCCAGACAGTTTGTAAGATAATACAAAGTTTGGAGAAAACAGAAACCTTTTAGTATAAGAAATTTGAAAATAAGAGGTATGCATGTTTAATAATACTCAAATTGCCGAATTGTAAACCGGACAATGGAAAACGGTATAGGAAATGCTCCTTAGAACAATTTTCAGAACATGACATTTATTTCTCATTTCCTTTAAACGTTACCCCAAATTAATCTCAGGGTCTATAGTTCTTACGATGAGTTTTTAGTTTCGGATTGACGCTTTATTTGCACGCCACAAACTGAACGCATTTCTGTCTTTGTTAGTTGCTTGCAAATTCGTATTTCCGACAAAGACGTATGTCGTAGTGACATCTGCGAGCGAAACAATACCAACACTGTACGTGTGGCGTATTCTATCGGCTGACGCGTTTAGTAGAAAGAAACAGAGATATTTAAAGAATGTCGCGCTGATGCAGCCAATCGTCACTAATTAAATCTGTTTCCAGCAGTATTTAAAATGTTTTGGAGGATTATATGTCAATATTTTATTTTCGGTAGTTACCTGTAAGAGTTTTTATTTACCATGTTGTTAAGTTTTTTATTGCTGAAATTTATTTTATACACTTTGGGAACCTTTGTTTTTTCTGGGAAATAGTTCTGTAGATATCCCGGTTTGTGTTGGTTTGTGTAAACTGGTATTAAGAGGTTGAAGATAAGTTAATAGCATTTTTGTTATACAGTCATTAAAAGGTTATTACAGTTACTGAAATATATTTTTGAAAACACGATTGTACTTAGCCAGTTCAACATTGGATGTTAGTTGCTGTTTAGGTATCTTAAAGAGAAAACGATGTTAGAAATTTCCGGAAATTTTTTGAATGCGCAGTATCAATAGTTTGTGTTAAATCTATTTTATTATTTTACGCGCGAAAAATACCATTTTGGCCCATTACGCTACGTTGTAGCGGTTCGGGAACGAGTTGCAGATGCATTACAAATAAGTTTACCCACCATACGGAAAATTGTGCAGCAAAGGAGAGACAACCTTCTATTAATAACAAAGTACACAGCTCCAGAAAAAAGTTGAAAAATGAAGATATATCCGATACATTAAAAATGACAGTTAGAGATGTAGTGTACAGAATGTACGATGAAAATAATTATTGTATGTTTTACTCATACTGTTTACGCGTGTTTTACCATTTACCATTTTCAGGAATACATTCCAGTAACTGTAATTACCTTTTAATGGCTGTATAGCAAAAATGCTATTAACTTATTTTCAACATCTTAGTACCAATGTCCACACACCAAAACAAACCGGGATATCTACAGAACTATTTCCCAGCAAAAACAAAGGTTCCCAAATTGTATAAAATAAATTTTAGCAATAAACAACTTAACAACATGGTAAGTAAGAACTCTTACAGGTAAATTCCAAAAATAAAATATTGCCATATAAACCTCCAAAACATTTTAAATACTGCTGGAAACAGATTTAAGTAGTGACGTTTGGCTGCATCAGCGTGACTTAAGTATCTCTGTTTCTTTCCACTAAACGCGTCAGCCGATAGAATACGCCACGCGTACAGTGTTGGTGTTGTTTCGTTCGCAGATGTCACTACGACATACGTCTTTGTCGGAAATATGAATCTACAAGCAACTAACAAAGACAGAAATGCGTTCAGTTTGTGGTGGGCAAATAAAGCGCTAATCCGAAACTAAAAATGCTCATCGTAAGAACTATATCTATATTTTGCTGTCGTGGTGGAGTAAAAGACAAAATTATATTATATAGTATGTTTGTAAAGACTGGAACAACTGTGGTAAAGATCATTAATTTTTTTCATAAACTTTTTGAGACTGTCGTCCTTGTTGGCGATTTAAATTTTTTATAGAACTTTGTTTTTAAATAATGATACTGTGGGCTTTATTAAATCACCACTTTCCTTTTATTTGGTGGTTTAAGTAGTTTTTCTCTATTATAAATATAGCCTTTGGTGCCGTTTGAATGCTCTACATCTGCATTCATGACCTATGAGATGAACTGTTTGTCTTTCCGCACCGCAATCACATTCAGGGGTGATAATTAGGCCCGATTTGTAAAAAGCGTCAGCACATCTCCCATGATTGGATAAAATAAATAATAAAACTTCAAGGTCGAATCCCACACAAAACTTTAATAAATGAATTAATTAGCGTTTAACGTTTTCGGGACGTACTGTGGCCCATTTTCAAAACTAAAAATTAAAAGGAAGACCAAGTTACTTTGGTTACCATAAAAAACCAGACCAAGGTACTCACCAAAAATCCAAACATATAAAACTTTTGTTTAAGTTTTATATGTTTGGATTTTTGGTGAGTACCTTGGTCTGGTTTTTTATGGTAACCAAAGTAACTTGGTCTTCCTTTTAATTTTGTTTAAGTTTTATATGTTTGGATTTTTGGTGAGTACCTTGGTCTGGTTTTTTATGGTAACCAAAGTAACTTGGTCTTCCTTTTAATTTTTAGTTTTGAAAATGGGCCACAGTACGTCCCGAAAACGTTAAACGCTAATGAATTCATTTATTAAAGTTTTGTGTGGGATTCGACCTTGAAGTTTTATTATTTATTACACCTATCCCATTATGAGAATAGTGAACATCAACGATTTTATCCCATGATTGGTCCTGACTCTGTTTAGTATTACCCAGGTTCTATGTGATAAATCAACCCCATTTGGCGGTTGCCTTGTATCTAATAGTCCATGCTGTTCCTGTTGGGTTTGTTCGTTCCATTCTCTATTCCAGGTTGCATCGCTGTTGTAATTTGTATCTAATAATGGTTTTACTGTTATCACTGTTCAAGCTCTAGATTTGGGACGATAAAACTGAGTACCAGTGATGTCATCGTGGATTGGGACACAGTGGTTATTAAACATTTTTCAGTATTTACGTAGAAGTAGTACTGCGTCGTCGGATGTCTATATGGCTTAGAACTGGTGCCAGTACGTATGTGTGAGATATCATACGCGTTGTGATAGTATGATATGATATTTAATAATGGAAGAGGGGACTGCTGTAGAGCAGTGGCCGAGACACATGACTTCGGAGTTATTTTACCAAAGCCGATTAGGTTTGAATCATGAGCACTGCAATTCGCTACGGTGTTTGTGGTGTCTTAGTTGTAGTTGGGGCATAGGGTTTTCGAGGCATGTTAGACCTGTGTATTGTAAGAAATATGCTGAGCCGGGATAAGCTTGGTGCAACAGGAATCATCGAGTTACTTTTGGTAACTCCATTACTCTTTTAGAAAATGATGGAAGAGTATAGGGTATCACTAAAGCTCATAAATCTAGCTAGATTTACAATAGCAAAAGTAAAAGTGCAAGACAAGCTAACCGACAACTTCACTACAAACAAGGGCTTTCGACAAGGTGACAGATTAGATTATATACTATTAAATTTAATGCCGAAAAAGATCATAAGAGGAACAAGAAACAACCAATAATGCAATAGCAATTAAATCACAACAAAATTGTTGGATAGGTACATCGCTGATTTCACTGAAAACTCCGTATTAGAAAGAAATTAAAGACGCACACGGAAAATAGAGCTAGGAGTATCAGAAATTGGAGTAGAGATAAACGCAGAGAAAACCAAATGTCGGCTGAAATCATCGATAAGGCTAGACTAAAGCTTAACAATATAAGATCGTAACTTTGAAATAGTCTGGCATTATAATTTATTGGAATCACAGCTTAATGAGAATAACGAGATAAAGCAAAAGGTACAGTGAAGAGTAATAGCAGACAATAGAACATACTTTTCCTTAGAAAACTCATTCAAGTCAACACTAGTTAACCGTACCACCAAGTTAAAACTGCATCAAACGGTGATTATATCTGTAGAAACTTATAGAAGCTAAACCAAGACACCGTAAAAAAAACTGAAGAATTGTTGCGAAGATTTGAGAGACGAACTCTGAAGAATTTACAAGCGCAAGGCTGATGGAGGATGAAAAATAACCACGAGTTAAACGAAACCTACGATTCCCCAGACGTCGTAAGTATAAATTAAAATCCTTGGACTAACATGGGCCGACTATACCACCAAGATCCCAAATGACAGAACATCTAGAAGATTATGCACAACCCATTTCGAAGATACAAGAATAAGAGGAAGATCAATCAATGGATAGAGAACGTCACCCAAGGTGCTGGGGAACTATTAGGAATAAGAAATTGAGAAGCAACCGCCAGAGATAGGGTCTATTGGAGGAAGAAAATAGAGTGGCGCGGGTGTACTAAAATTATCTCGCCACGACGAAAGAAAGATAGGGAGCGGGAAAAGAGGGCGAGGGGGAGAGTGGAAAAAAAAGAGGACGAAGAGAAAGAAAAAGAGGAGGAGGACAAGAGAGTATAATATTAAAATTAACACTAAACACTTGCAACAAACATTATGCCAAATAAAAATTTGCAGAAGAGCGCAAGTGTGTAAATTGTGATTTTGAATAAGATTTTGTAGGTTAAGGACCGAAGTAGTAGTTTGGTTTTTTAGCTATATGTTATGAAAATTTATTTTCTTTGGCCGATGACAAAATGCAAAAATCGGCAGGAATATCGGAAACTTTCACCAAAAAAGGTTTTGAAGGTATTGCCTGAATAATTATTAACATATGAACTTCTCTGAATGAGAACTTTTGACCAGTTGAGCGTTACTAAATATTATGACAACAACATCTCTTATCAGTAGAGATTTACAATTCAAATTTTACGGCAAGCGCTAAAAGTATTCGTGTGTTATTTAGAAAATAATGAACATTAATAAATGCTGACGCTCGATAGCGCCCTAACGAGCTATACTCGCTTTAATTTAGTCTCACGTCCTCAGAGACACCATTAGGCAATTCAAAATTACTAAAATAGGTTTACAATTCAAGATGGCGGCGCGATGTTGAGGATGTTTCCAAGCGATCTTTTAGAACTTTAAAATGCCTCAATGTTAGTAATCTTTTCAGAAATCGTTTGCTCGTGATAATTGTTCCACAATTTTACTAACCCACACAGAAGACCTTTGGAAAGTTTCTGATACGTTCCACAATAGGTATATACGTAAATACGTAAATTAGCAAATTTCCAAGCAAATTTAAGCGAAAGGATGATAATATTTTGTAGAAGACATTCAAGTATCAGAGGGTTTCATAAAAGGAGAATTCTCACGGGCGTAGCTCATTTAGACTCAATAATAAGTCTGCCTGTCCAGAATCCTATCGATTAGTTTAAAAGTAGCAATTTGCGATGCTGGTGTCGTTCTATAAACTATTAGCTTCCACTTCGTGCTGGTCGTTTTAACGGTGCGGAACGAGCAAATGGGACGCATATAAAATAGTAATAATTCTTAATGAGCGGTTGCAATTTGTTGATGTCACTTACGTGCTACCAGAAGCAGCTTTATATTAAGCAAGTGTCACAAGCTATGACGTACCGTTCCCTCCGGCTAGGAAATAATTAGAAACATTTTGATTTATAAATGGGATCTTCCTTATCTCTCTAATTAAAGTAGTTTAATTGCACTCCATTTTCCACTTATTTATTAAGCAATGTTCATTAAATAATCCACTCGTTATACTGTTGCAAAACACTTCATAATGCGTAGCAGTGCGCAGACGAACCAATGTGAAGCTTAACGTTAGACTTTTTAGGACCATGTAGCTGGCCATACCAACAATACGAAAATTTAAATAATTAGTTTGAATACAACTTTGCTTAATGAACATACCAAATGTCGATTGTAACTTACCCAGATCATTTCATTTTTTCGAGTAACCTACTTCTACTGTACAGGGTGTCTCATTTTTGATATTTTTGCAGGGTATCTCGGAAACCATGACAGATATCAAAAAACTAACTAAGCAGTCTCGGGCTCTTTTTTTGAGAAAATAACAATAGCGCAAACAGATCTTTGCTATGGCGATCGGTTAGGGAGTTACAGGGTGATTGTTAAAATTTGGTTATTTTTAAAATTGTTTTTATCTCGGTTATTATTAGGTGTGCAGAATAATTTTAAATTAGTCTTTTACATAGTTTTTCCTGCAGAATCCATTGACGTCCTCACTTGCTTACTATGGGTTACAGGAACGGAGCAATGGAATAAATTTGTGTTTTTTTTAATGGAACACCCTGTATATTTTTGCGTAATTATTTTAATATTCAAATTTTCTTTGCGAATATATAATATACTCTATATATAATCATCATAATTAAGCTGAAAAATGATATTTTATTAACATTAACGTTCAAAATGGTAACAAATAGATGAAATGAAACTACATTAAATGTTCAAATTGCAGTCCATTATTATTTATACATAGTTGACACCGTTTTCTCACTCTGTTAATTGCGTTGCGGATGTGAACCTTTGTTACAGTTGCAATGGCCGCTTCAAAATTTTCATGCAGTTCTTCTGGTGTATTATTTCTATTTAAATATAATATATTTTTCACAAATCCCCAGAAAAAGTAATCTCATGTCATATCAGCTGATCGGACAGGCCACCTGTGCGGCCCAATGTTCACAATCCACTGCAGTTCAAGGTTTATATTCAGGCATTCTGCAATAATTCTGCCATCGTGATATGGTGCCCCATCTTGCTGAAAGTATAGTTTTTGCCTTTCCCTCAAAGGAAGATTTTCCATAAGAGGAACGATATGTGTTTGCAGAATTCTCAAGTAAGTTCTTGCATTTAAATTTTCCTCATATATTTCATCTTTTGGTATTTGCATGCTAGGCCTCCTAATTAATAATTTATTGAAACTTAATGTTAATAAAATACCATTTTCCAGCTTAATTATAATGATTATATATAGAGTATATTATATATTCGTAAAGGAAATTTGAAGAGTACAAAAATTACCCAAAAATATACAGGGTGTTCCATTTAAAAAAACACAAATTTATTCCATTGCTCCGTTCCTGTAACCCATAGTAAACAAGTGAGGACGTCAATGGATTCTGCAGGAAAAACTATGTAAAAGACTAATTTAAAATTATTCTGCACACCTAATAATAACCGAGATAAAAACAATTTTAAAAATAGCCAAATTTTAACAATCACCCTGTAGCTCCCTAACCGATCGCCATAGCAAAGATCTGTTTGCGCTATTGTTATTTTCTCAAAAAAAGAGCCCGAGACTGCTTAGTTAGTTTTTTGATATCTGTCATGGTTTCCGAGATACCCTGCAAAAACATCAAAAATGAGACACCCTGTACTGTGGGTCAGCTAAATTGTCCTACCTTAAAAGTGGTTGACGCTATTTAACATACACGTGTCTCAGTAAGTGAGATTATTCAATTGTTTTAGTATAGAAATGGATCAAAGTTACTTTCTATCAAGTTGATCACCTACGTGAGTAATCACCAGTTTTACGAATATTAATTATGTCGGTATTTAACAAGAAAAGTACTCATTGGTGCAACGGTACTATAGTAAAATCTTAAAAAGTGAAGAACAATACAAAATATGTATCAACGTCTTAGTTAATTCAGTAAATGTTCAGAATTTCCTCCATACACTTACACTCATTTTTTAATTCACTTTCGAAACGATCTTTGGACGTACAATCCGCGATTATTCTATTTGGTAAATCAGACTCATTTACTATTTCTTTAATAATACTCCAAAGAAAAAAGTCTAGTGGAGTGATATCGCAACGTCTTATTTGCCATTGATGTACACCTTCTCTTCCAATCCATTTTACTCTCTGTCATACATTGCTCTCTACACCTTCCAACAATCCACGAAAAATGTTTAATAAGAAATTTAAAAAACGAATTTTTGTGTGAGAATTGTGGTCCAATAATATGGTTACCTACTATGCAACCAAAATTAGTGCAGTTAGTTGTTGTTTGTTGCATCCAAATCTGGGCCACACGTAAGTAAATTAAGCTCTTAATACCGCTTTCCCATAAGGATACTCCATTGATTGATTATAAAACTTGTAGGAGTAATATTAAAGTCTTAACCTCAAAATTGTTTCAAAGTAAAATTCCGTAATGTAGTTTATTCTTGTAATTTATTCTTCCATATTAATATTTCGAAGCACCTCCTTTTATTTATTTATTTATATTAAATTATTTTTACTTATTTCTTGTAGATTCCAAATTTCTCATAAGTGACATTGACCTTTGCATCAAACTTGTCATATTTTTCTCTAAAAAGAGTATTAAATTCACAAATTTATATTTTAGTATACATCTGTCAAAATCGTTACATTTTTAATATATTTGTTAAATTACAGCTCAAAAATGCACAAATAATGTTGAAAAGTATTCACTATGCTTTTCTGAAAATGAATATCAACCAACACAACCAGCTTTACCAGCTAGGAACCAAGTTGTACAGCTTTACGAAACCAAAATCAAGATCTGAAACATTAATTTACCTTGTATTTTATTTATATGTGGTTAAACAACCCATTTTCTTATAGGGTAGCTTAATATATCTTTATTAGATTTAGCAGAAGGTTAAGATATCTCAATTAGAGCATGTTGTAACACAGCAATGTATATATTGCTATGTACACCTCCCCTAGCTGATTGTACTAGCAGATTTCAACTCAATGATCAATGAACTCTCACCTTACTGTTACACCTCGGCTTAAACTTCTCTTCTCAGGGTTTCGTGGCTACCTTTATGCTTCTATACCTCTAAATATACTCAAACACTTCAGTAAAACAGCCTGTACCATAACTTCGTTTAATTGAACAAATCTTACAACATATGAAATGTATTGTGCAAAATATGATTCGTTGTGTGTTAATTTAATATAATTTGCTTGCTCGGGTGTGATTTACTAGGTGAAGCCTGATCACACCTCCGCTTGATTCAAATATTGGAATTCGAATAATTTTTCATCCTTAGTTATCCATAACCATAACAACCCTCCTTTTATAATACTTGCCCTATTGGAGCTCACCCTTTCGATCACATGAACATGTTCACGTTCGCCATGCGAACCTGATTATTCCAATGCTACCAACCATTTAACAAATCTACTAGCACATGAATACCTAATGAGGAAATCCATAAGTAAAAATATGTACACACACTTACATGCAGTGCACTGACGGTACACCTACGACCTGCTCATAAAATTACCATAGCAATATATACATATATATATTGTGGTGATATACCAGTGCTGATGTCTTACTTCAACAGAATTTTGTAATTTGTGTTACTTATGTTTTAATTTTACTTGGTTTATAAAATAATGACTGGCACATCAAAGCATGTAAACAGGAATGTTTATTCTATTTTTAGAATAAACGTTGGCATAGGACTAATAAGATTCCTGAAATGTTTTAATTGGCCAGATGGCAGGGTTGTCGGGGAGATGGATAAATAATAAGAGAGTTTTTTTTCCAAAAGATGAAAAGCGGCGGATGTGTTTGAGAAACACTGTAATCCGAGCTTATATTTGAAATTCTAAATCATTTAATAACAAATGTTAATTTGTTATGGTTTATATTAAGGCATTGTAATATTATAAAACTATTAAACTTGGACTTTGTTGGGAACTTGGAATCTTTTATTTGAATACTGGTAGAGATTATGACAACGTGGTACAAAGGTGATATGAAGGTATGGAGTTATAATTATTGAGCGACCCAGAAACCCTATGAGAGCTAGACCGGTAGAGAATTGAAGTTTGATTTGACAGAAGCTATTACTGTATTGGGGGTGTACGTAGCTAATTGAACACGATAATACTGTTATCACTGGCAAAGAGCAGTTATTATACATAGCAATATATATATATATATATATATTGCTATGTTTTATCCCTTCACAATAATAATAATTTTCGCCCCACGTTGGCAGCGTCAAAAATTGCTGTAGTTTAAAAGACATGGTAAAAAAAGAAATAATGCCGACCAGTTCAAACACAAAACTGTTAATCTCAGGGTTCCACTCGCGGCTTTGTTTCGTACATAAATTGAGAAAAAACGTTCGACAAAGAAAAACAACAACACGCGCATATATTTACTATGCTTTACTGTCACCGAAATTAGTTCTTTTTTGAACTGCACCAACCTTTTCACAGATGTTAGGCATGCAAAAACGTACCTGGACTGTAGCTCCACAAGTATACAGACTGCACACCTTTCCCTCAGGCTGGTTCTGCTTTCCGTGCTCTGCCGTCTCTTCCCGACATGCAGTATTTTTCCATTTTCATTTAACGCCGATTAAAACTCACATTTTATTTTATGATGGTCTATTCTCCTATTTCGTACTCCTTGATCGCCGGGGAAAGATATTATTTTGCCATGGACACACGTCTTGCCCCGACGGTGATACAAAGGTAAATCCCAATTAGCATTTAAGCCCCCCCCCGCCCCATTATTATATCACAACAATATATATATAAGAAGTTGATTCTGAAAGAAACTACAAATTGCAATCTTCTGTAAGGGACAGTTTGTGCATAAAAGTAATGTGATAGGAGTGGTATATATTTGCTTTCAGAATTCTGCTAATTTAAATTCTACTGTGGGTATAATGTATGTGACTTTTGCGATTAAATCTCTTTGACTTACACTGGGGGCTCTCATTCACAGGCTCTCTCACTGCCAGTTCATTTTCCATGTTAGTAGATGCTCTCTGGGTCTACATCTTCTGAAGTTAACAAATTGACCTCCAATTTTTAATCCTCGGACTGCGGCAACTGGGTCTCGAGCGATCCCGACTTTCATTTTTTTACAACTCAATATTTCTTCAAAATACCGCTTTAGGTGTTTGTGTATTCCTGTAAACTGTTAGGAAGATGCTTTAGAATAAATTTCGTGGTAAAAGCTTGATATACCTAAGATAATCCACTCAGGTCACTTGAGACCGGAAGGTTTGCTTTCTGTAATAGGCAATGGAAACAAATATACTAATAAGTGTAACAATTGTTTAAAATTTATTTGTTAGGCATATGGGCAGGATACTGTAAGACAATAATGCAAATCTTGTAGTAATTTTTACGCTATTTATAAGAAGAATATTCTGTGAATAAAAGCGTTATGCCTGGTTGTTGAATTTAATACCTTTTTCAGTCTGCTGGTCAATAACTGCAACTGGTTGTTACAAACAAAAATATTATAATTGCATTATCATGTACAAGTTTTTTTTAGAAGCATAGACATATCGGTGTATCGAAAATGATGTAAGAACACCAAAGTACGAGACCCATTTCCGCCTTTCGCGCAACTGAAATTATTTTCGCCTGGCGATGGTTAAAGAACTTGCAAGGCGTCTAAACCTTTTTTTAGATGGTGAACTTCTAGTTGGATAGCGCCCGATATTTAATTGCGGACTGCAGGCGCATTTCCGCAGCGTTCGCCAAAAATAAGCTCTTGCTTATCTGTTTTCCGATATTTAAAAACATCTTATTTAAAATTTAAGGAATTTGACAGCTCGACTAGTATTATCGTAAGCAGGCAACGTTAATCAATTAAACTAAATTAGAGAAAATGTGATTTTAGTTGCCATGCTAATGTCAATTGAAAACGGAAAATTACAGCAAATAATTTACGAAAATACCTGATAATTTCATATTTCAATTATTTCAATGTAAAATTTCTATGCAATCATACGTTATACTATGTTTATTTGTACATATGTAACAGAGTTAGCTAATTCAAACGATCGTTAGACATTGTGGGCTTTATTCAAGTCATAAAACATTCGAATTCCACTCTTTCCTTTACTGTGTTGTTCGAAATATACCTACTTTTACTTCTCCGAAAAGTTGGACAAGGGCGGGTTCTGCCAGCCTTTTTTCTTTCAGTGCTCATCCTTACATTTTTTCATTTGCACTACTCCCCCCCCTCGGAACCGCTTTCGCATTACTGCAGGGGGTGCGGGTGCTCCTTACATACTAGCCATTCATACAACATGCACCCTAAACTTAACTAAGTGAAATACGGTCACCTCAGCCGGGGTTAGAACACGCGGCCGATCGGCCGCATTTCACTGTGACCTCGAGTAGCAGCGCATTATTGGTACTGCACCACCGGGGTTCCTATGTTTACATTACTACATTATATATTAATTGTTAAAAACACTTTCAAGTTGTTTCTTAGGGCAAACATTCGAAAATATAAATAAACAAACCAAACCACAAGATATATTTAAACAAATTTTATCTTCTTCTCTTTCAGCAATTACTATTTCGTCCAGCTTTAACAACTTCTATTTATTTCTTTTGGTAAATAATTTGCTTATACTAATCACAGGTAATTCAATTGTCATTGCTAAAACAGCTGACACTGCGAGACTGTAGACAAAATACCCCCAAAAGTTGTGAACCTGAAACATAGCATATTATTGCATTACACAAGCGGTTGCGAAATTTTAATTTACCATCTGAAAGGTATTAAACGAAGTAGGGTTTCTCATGCTACCGAGTACAATAGCAATAATTATATCATGAGTTAAGAAGAGAGTATATGTTAATTTTGAAAGAACTTGGAAGATAGGCAGTGAAAGAAACCAATTAACAGGACCTGAAATAATATTTTCTAGAATAGCCGTTATAGTTAAGACATTTTCTCTTACCTCCATATCCATTTGTGCAAGCAAAAATGATCCAGCCGACTGACAAAGCCCATGCCGGCCGCGCAAAAAAAATATGCAAGGAACTTGTAACTGCATTGTATTCTCCTGTTATTAAGTCAATTCCAACAAACGTACAAATACAAAGAGTTATTTTAGCTACAATCCACAATATTAACATAACCACCTAAAAAAACAGAATCTTTTAGATGGTAGGCATTAAAATTAAATAACCTATGCCGGATGTATATATTACGTCAAAGTTATACCTGCCTTATTGTTGGGAAAATTCAGTTTCTTTTCTCTAGTTTGAAAAATCAGGTATCCCAATATTACACCAATTAACCAAGGAGATGCCCTAATATAGGTTGGTTGATAATAGAGCCAATAACAGTCGGACGCCTTTCTCGGGCTAACAGTATTAATAACTAAAATGTCTATATAACGGTAGGCTAGTTATTGTAGAAATATTAGAATTAGATTTAATTGTAGCACATTGTGTCACAGATAATATAATTAGCCATAGCAATGTTTCAATAAGTTCAGCTTTCCTTAGTCAGCAGCTGAAAATTGAAATTTAATTTTGAATAATTTTACGACAAAACGTTTACTCTGAAACAAACAAAAAAATGTATAGCAAAATAGGATTTTCGCAGCGGTCAACGGAATGAAAGCTGGAACTGAAATTATTCCATCAATACCTATAAACAAAACTATCTACAAATATTTCAAAATTTCATGGTAAATAGTAACAACCTTTTCGCTGAAATTTTGGGAATAGTAGCATGTTGTGTAGAAGCAGGTTTTGTAAATCACAGACCAAATCGAAAACTGAAAATGCTGCTCACGAAGATCACACAATTTTAGTACAACCGGAAATCTCAACAATTAGATTTAAGCATAGAGTTAGCTCACACTCTTCTTTCACAAAACCTTCAAATGCACCTAATATAAGTGTTATCCCCAGATTATTTAAAGAGAGTTACATGTTGCCAGTGCTTTCACGAATTTTAATAATGATGAAGTTTTGACTAAAACTTTTTTTACCGACGAAGCCTGGTTTCGTCTAGCTGGGTATATCAATTCTCAAAACATGAGCATATGGTGCACTGAAAAACCGGAATACTTCCGCGAAACTAGTTTACATTTTCTAAAAATTGGAGGTTGGGTAGTTATATCCAGAAGGAGAATCATTGGTCCAATCTTTTTTGAGAGACATGTAAATGAAGGAAAGAAAGCAATAATATTCCCGAACCGTTTATAAACCAGCTTCATGATGACGAGTTTCAAAATACCTATTTCCAATAAAATTCTGGTAAACCATATGTTCCACAAGCTACTCTGGAGTATCTGTTAGAATTTTTCGGTGGTAGACTAATATTAGTAAAGACCGATTTTCTCCATATACTACGTACGGGACAACTTTGCCAGAGAATGCCAACTAATTGATGAAAATCTGCTGATACAGGTTTTCGAAAACATGAAACGCCGGATCAATTTATATTTAAATGTTGCAGGCTAACATTTTCAGCATCTGCTGTAATAACTTTAATGAAAGACTGCGTCTTTCGATGTTTAATATACATATCATTTATTTTATAGATTTGCCACTATATTATCACATTTTAAATATAAATGTCAATCTTCTTCGAAAGGTGTCGCTTTGAATAGCATTTTATTTAGTAGGTATAAAGCTTGTAAAAAGAGCAACATATAATGCAGAGCCTCCCAGGACATAAAGACTTACATAACACGCATTATAAGGGTAGATAAAGTTCATGTTCATATATCTTTCGAAGAAGGCAAACGTTAAACGACTAATAAGCTTCGAATTACTCAGTAGATAGTCCTAGTTCTTACTCATACAAGGTTTGTAAATTAAGTAATGAGACTGGTAGCGAAGCCTTCGATTTGGCAACACTGGGGACGCGAAAGTGAAGGGGCAGCAGGTGAACATGTGATACGCCTTCAGTACGAGTTTGAACTCGCTAGAGTCATTTGGTTGTCCACAGCGATTTTTTTCGTGAAACGGTTTTTTCTAATGCGTTCTGAAAATGAGCAATTTTGAGCAACGGTGTACTATCAGGTTTTACTTCAGACTTGGGCACTGTGCAACGAAAACTTTTGGAAAACTTCGGCAGGTCTATGGAGACAGTATTTGTCAAGGGCCCAGGTTTCGGTGGTTTAAGGCATTTTCAGAAGGAAGAGGGACGATTGAAGATGAACCTCGCAGCGGAAGGCGTTTATTTTCAAGAACCTATGAAAATGTCGACTGTGTCAGGGATCTTGTGCGTTCAGATCGTCGGTTGACAATCAGAATCCTCGGAGAAGAGTTGAATTTGAATCACACCACCGTTCATCAGAGGTTGACCAATGAATTGGGGATGAGAAAAATCTGCGCAAAAATGGTTCCGGAAAACCTTTCGCAGGATCAAAAGGACATCAGGAGGGAAAGGTGCCTTGATTTTTGGAATCGATTGAAAATGATCTCCGTTGTCTGGAACATGTCATTGCTGGTGACGAGTCTTGGTTGTTTTAGTACGACCCACACTTCAACCTCCCCAAGGCCGAAAAAAGCAAGAATGAGCAAGTCAAATATCAAATGCATACTGATTTGCTTTTTTGGTAGCCAGGGAATCGTTCACAAATTGTTTGTGCCTCAAGGCCAAATGGTTAAACAACACTTTTACTTAGGGGTTTTCGAAAGACTCCGAAAAAGAGTCATGCGTGTGAGAGCAAACATCAAGAACAACTGGGTGTTGCACCACGACAATGCGCCTTGTCACACAGCAATAAACTTTTTTTGACCAGTAAGAACATTCCTGTGGCCCCACAGCCTCCTTATTCGCCAGACTTGAGTTCTTGCGACTGTTGCCTCTTCCCAAGATTGAAAAATCACCTCAAGGGACGTCATTTTAGGACACTGGCAAACGGTTGTAACCGGCCAGCTGAAGGCTATTCCAGTATCTGAGTTCCAGCACTGCTATGGGGAGTGGAAGAACCGTCTCCAGCGCTATGTGGCTTCCCAATCCAGTTACTTTGAAGGAGACAGTGCTAAATTGTAAATCTATTCGAATAAAAAAAAATGAAAAAATCAGCCTTATTATTACTTATTATTATTATTACTTCATTTACACACCTCGTATACTCTGAGTTCTGTAAATAATTCAAAATCGTATTTCCTGTGTGAAAACATACGGACTGACTTGGAAAGGATGAAAGCGATATCTTGTTTTGAAATACTATTGACAGGATCTTGGATGATTGTAAAACAATAGCTACAGTGGTGTGAAAATGTTCTGCATAAGTTGCACAAATAAGGCAAATTGCAGTTTTTGACCATTTTTTTTTTAAATATTTTTCATTTCATCACTGCAAATATAATACAGGTATTCATACCTTTTTTGCATAGAATTTACCAGTTTTTGTAATTCTGCCTTTGTAATTCAGCGATACCAGGCATCAATTAGCAATTCGATTAATTCCACTTTTTTGTTGAAATAATGCTAGCAATTCTCTGCAATAAGTTTCCCACAGGATTTTGGTCTGGGATTGTGGTGGCCAGTCTTTTAATTTTATTGGTCCACATCCAAGATTGATTGATGTGGCAAAGAGCATTATCATCTTGAAAGATAAAAGTTTTGTCAGGAAATAACTCTTTTTAACTAGGCAGCATGGAAGGAAAAAAGATAGCAACACAGAACACACACGAAATTTTGGGGAGAAAGAACTAATCGAGGAGAAATGTTGCTAAATTTTCTCCGAAATGAGACCCTGTATTGCTTGAACACATTCTTTGAGAAATCCGAACAACGAAGGTGGACTTGGAGAAACCTGGATAATACGGTAAAAAATGAAATCGACTACGTAATCTCAAACAATAAACAGATTTGTAAAGATGTCTCCGTCTTAAACAGATTCAATACAAGGAGCGACCGTAGGTTGGTCAGGGCAGACATCATGATAAATACTAGACTAGGGAGAAACAAAATAATCCGGAGGCCCCAATTTTCGACAGGCGAAGAGCTAAAAATAAAAGAACAAGAGTACAGAAAAAATCAAGTCTAGCATTCAGATAGCAACAAGGAAAATCTGCATGAGAAAAACAGCTAGAAACACAAAATTAAATCCGAGCACGGTCAAACTACTAGAGCAAAGAAGAAGAACAGAACCAACTGCAGAACATCATAGAGACCTAAATAAGAACATCAAGAAAAAAATTCGTAAGGGTATAAGAGCCTACAATACTAAAATGATACAAGATACTATTGAGGACAACTGCAATATGAAAGTGTTAAGATGTAAACTAGCAACGGGAAAAACACAAATAATAAAAATGAAAAACTAACAAGGAACTCTTGTGTCCGATAAAGGAGAGATCCTCAAGATAATCGAAGTATTCTACATAAACTTATATACATCGATAGCTCCAGAACCGGAAGCGGAATCAAAAATATCAAAAAAAGATGGACATATAGAAGAGAAGGAACACTGAAACACATGAAAAATAGAAAATGCCCCGGAGAAGGCCAAATTACATCAGAAATGTTGAAAATGGCAGGCAATGCTGAAGAAAAAGCTATTCATATATTAATATATACATGCTTACAATAGGGAAAAATCTCGACAGACTGGTACAACTCAGAAGTAGTGCTGTTGTTCAAAAAAGGCGACACGACGGATATAGAAAACTACCTGTACAAACTTCTTACAAAAATAGTAACAAATCGCTCGACACAGAAACTTGACTTCTACCAGCTTGTGGAACGAGCCGGCTTTCGGAAGGGCTTTGGCACAATGGACTACAATACAATCATTACGGTCGGTGATAGAAAAAGGAAATGAATATAATATACCAATTCACTTAGCCTTTATAGACTTTCACAAGGCGTTCGATTCTATTGAGGCGTGGGCGTTCTTAGGAGCTATGGACCAGACTAGGATAGATTCAAGGTACTCAAATATTATTAAAAACATCTCTGCAAATTAAAATTGACGAGAGTATACACAAATAAAACAATAAAAGAGGAGTCAGATAAGGCGATGCCATATCTCCGAAACTGTTTACCTTGGTTTTGGAAAATGTGTTCAAAAAGTTGTCCTGGGAAAATAAGGGTATACAAATTGATGGTTCATACCTAAGTTATTTAAGATTTGCTGATGACCTGGTCTTAATATCTAATGACGTAAACGAGCTGAAACAAATACGTCACGAACTTGATCGAGCGTCCAAAGAAATCGGTTTAAAAATGAACGAAAAGAGTCAAGCCGATATAAGGATTTCCATAGAAAATCACCAAATTGAGAATGTGTGGGTCACCCTATCAAGATAAACAAAGAGAACTAAACCAAGGAAATAACAAGAAGAATAGGACTTACATGAGCGGCTTTTGGAAAGATTTCAAAAAGCAGGAAAATTCCCATAAATTTAAAACGGAAAGTATACGATACTTGTGTTCTACCAGTAGACACCTATGGTTTAGAGATGATGGCTATAACAAAAAACACCGCAAACCGTCTCAGAGAGACGCAAAGGGCGATGGAGAGGGCGATGCTAGGTGTCTGCTTGAAAGACAAGATAAGAAATGAAGAGATCAGGAGAAGAACGAAGATGACTGACATAATCAAACGAGTGGCAGAACTGAAATGGCGTTGGGTCGGTCACGTAGCACGACAAAACAGTAATCGATGGGCACTAAAAATTCTACAGTGTAGGCCGCGCTAAACGAAGAGAAACGTGGGAATACCACAACGGAGATGGATCGACGATGTGAAGCAGACAGCAGGCAGAAAATGGTAGCAGATAGCGCAAGACAGAAGCAAATGGAGAGAAATGGGAGAGGCCTACATCCAGGAGTGGATGGCTAACGGCTGAGAGAGAGATGTGTTTCCAGCATGATTGTTAATGTTAAAAGTAGATTCATCACTAAATAATACTTTCTGCCATTGTTGTAGGGCCCAATGACGATGATCCTTTGTCCATCTCAAACGGTGGAGCCTTTGTTTTTCTGCTAGGAAGGGTGTTTTCCGGGTTTTGCAACCCCAAAGTTCAGATTTAAGAAGTCTCCGTCTTACAGTAGAAGTGCATACACTTACACCAGCAGCTTCGGGTCATATTTTGGTTAAATCTGTCGAATTAAGACTTCTGTCTGTCAGGTTCGTTCTCCGCAATACACTGACGTCTCTCACTAATTTTTTAATGGACAGCCATTGCGGGGTTTATCTACAATTTTTCCCGTCTCAGTGTATTTATTGATAACTCTAATAACTGTGGATGTATTGCACTGCTCTTTCATAGCCATTTCACGACTAAAAGCACCTTGTGTATGATGAAAATTATTTCATATAATTCTTCATTGGATAATTTGAACGGTTTCTTTTCGGATGGCATTTTGTCACTGTTGAAGACATGCAAAATGCAACTGAATAATCCATAGTACCTGCAGGTATAATTATATATATATATATATATATATATAGACACACTCATAACATAATACGGATTTCTCCTAATTATGCTTTCAAGTTTCATGTTAAATCCATTTTAATGATCCCATTAGAAAATGCGCAATAACTGATTATCGATTTTAAAAAAGAGCTTACCTTAATTGTTTTCTATGAAATTCTAAGTTCCTAATTAAGAGACAAGTTGTGGACATAGTCATTAAAATCAAGTATACAAAAGTAATTTCTGGAAACTATGGTAATAATGTAGCTAAACTTCAAGAAATAATTATTTTCTTGGGTGATGCAGAACATTTTCACACCACTGTTTATACTTAGACTGCTATTAGAAGGGTCCATATCTAAACATATAGCATCTATATATTACAGTAATTTGGATGATATAGTTAAAAATATCCTGGACAATCTTTACCAAGCTCAATCTACTTCTAAAATTGTAAATGGACAAACAACCTAGCTTCCATAAACATAAAATTAGAACTGTGCTATATTTTCCCGTCATTTTCAGTACGCTAGAAGTTAAGGTAAAAAATTAATTTTCCGAAATTGGCTCTTAACTATAAACCAATTAAATATTGCAAACCCAAAAAAATAGAACAATTAGCGTAAAGACGGAACTAGCACAAATGCCTAATCGATGAATAGACTAAGTAAAGAAATAGAAGTAAGAAATCTTATAACATAAATACTAAAAAAATATGAGGAAAGTAAGGGAAATTGAATAAATACAAGAACGATTTTCTGTTCTGCAGAATAAAGTGCTAAATAATGTTTTGATTATTATAATATTTACTATAGAACATAGTCGGACCTAGATGAAGAAATGAGTGTCGGACTTTCAAGGATTAATTTTTATTTTGCTCCAGTTATCAATGTATGAAAGTAGTTTGTGAAGTAGGTACTAAGCTTGATGGGATTCTGCTTTGATACACGATCAGTCCCATCAATGCTGTTCAAATGTACCATTTCGGATAAATGATAAGAACACTTTTGAGAGAAGGGTTAAAAATGAAACAATGTTGGAAAGAATATGATATCAAAGAGAACTTCGCTCGTAATGCCCTTCATAATATGGGAACCAGGTAACGGATTTCTTGGACTAATCCTCAATAGAAATATCGAAAGAAAAAAATGTATTGGTTATAAATGCATTAGTCAACAATCTACTACTAATTAAATATACACAGCATAAGAACAAATAAAAAATACTTTCTTTAGGTGGATGGTTAAAAAATAATTTTTATACCTTTTCTCTCCAGTACCAAATGGAATTAGTTCATACTGCCAAGCTATCAGAACCGCAGCAACACTTGAACAGACTGTAAGCAAGGCTGTGGCTGACAGAGCAAATCTTGGCCATTTCTTTAGAGGAAGAATAAGTAACGGCAATAAAATAAATAGTTGCATCTCGACCGATAAGTACCAAGTGGGAAAAACGCACTGAAAAATACCTATAATTGATTTTTAAATAAAATATTTTATGTTTCTTACTAGAGTTCTATTGGTATTATAAATATTTTGGATATAAAGTAAGGCTCTCCACCAATTTTTCTCGCACCCCTCAACCATATTCGTTTCGATAAATATTGGCCACAATGGGCCAGAACTTGTGAGTCGCAGTAGAGTAATGTGAAATAATATCAAAAATGCATATGTAGGTGTCAATCTGAAACCATAATTCTTTTTAAACTATATCTTCTAGAATCAATATAATTTCTGTAAGAGGGTATCAACAGGAGCTTATCAAAAAGTAAGGATTTACCTTAAATATCGCTGAATATAATAACAAACGGTATTAAACTTTACTCCTCGCTTTATATTCAGCATGTGGTTGTAAGAAACAAGTATTCCGGATAATAAAAAAAACGTGTCAACAGAAAAGATCGTCGCATGTAAATAGAAACTGGCCTCGTTTTCTTGCCACTAAAATGAAATATTGTATCGAGAAATTGTATCACATCTATCAATATTACATTTAGAAAAAATCGTAAATTGGCGGAAGGAAAATATCGTTGTGTCATGATTTTGTGGCCTAGAATAATCCACATTATACTGAAAACCCGCATTCCATAAAAGCAAGTAATATCATTAGGCTCGTTCCTTATTTCAACTAGCTTCCTGAAGTTTGCAAGAATTGAGAATGCGGTTAAAATGGATTGATTTGGTTCTAAAACAGAAATTCAATATAATATCTAATGTTGAAAAATATATTTGACGGTTTAAATATATAGTTATTTTTTGCTGAAAGTTGGGATAGATATGGTGCTCTCCTCTTTCAGAAGATCGAACGCGAAGAAAATTTACATTTGCTTTAAATATAAAGTTTAATCAGATCTCTAACCTCTTTTCAGATAGTACCAAACAGCTTCGTAGATTGTGGAAATAATCACTATAGCAAAAACTGATGCAATTAATATGCTAAAACAGGAAAATTCCTTTGTATGTAATTACTTGCTTCGTATTTTGAACATATTTACATAGTAGCAATTCCGCCACTGTCCAGTTTTGGCTGGAACGCCGCAGTTTGACACAATGCTTGGGAAAAATTGATTTCAAGACCAAGTTTGGCATATACTTTCTCCATTTCTGCAGCTGTACAACCATCAGGGAAGCATTTAGCTTGGAAGATATTGATTTTTTTCGAGGTTGTAGTAGTAGTAGTCGTTGCAAACTTAAATTTCTAAGAAATACAAAATTACTTTTCAAAAGAGCAGTTGTCTGATACAAATATTGTTGTATACTGGGTTTAATAATAACACTTTAAATAGTAGAGACATTGAAAAAAATTTGGTAATTTCTTTTTACACTACACTGTTGTATTTTCTATACATCCAGAGCTTCTAAATGTATTGCCTAACCCACGTTTTTCTCATTTACATTATAAACTGCGCCTACCACTACTATGCCAATAAAAACAATAAATTTAAATTCAAACCAGGCAGGTCAACAATCAACGGGATACATATCCTAGTACAAATATTCCAAAAGACAATAGAATATAACAAAGAAGTGCATGTACTCTTTGTAGACTTCAAGAGTGCATTTGATTCAATTAACAGAGGAAATGATGAAGGAGCTAAGAACACTATTGATATCTCAAACGTTGAGAAAACTGCTAAAAATGGCAATACACTCAATCTCTCCTACACTATTCAATTTAGTACTAGATAGTATTATAAGGAACGTGAAACTGGACAAAAAAAGTATCATCACCAACGACATCCAAATAGTAGCATATGCGGATTACATAACGATAGTGGCAAACTCGAGACAGAAACCAATAAAATCAACAGAAAAAATAGAGGAAGAAGCAAGACAATATGGAATGGAAATAAACCAGGGTAAAACAAAATACATGAAAGTAGGAAGAGAAGAAGGGAATACACATAAATACCTCAAAACGCAGAGGCATAATGTCGAAACTGTCTCCTACTTCAATTACTTGGGAACGATGTTACAACAATCAGGTAAAGAACGGATAAAAGACAAAGAAAACCAAGCCTACGGAAGAAACATAAACCTTCTGAAAAGCAAAGCAATCACCAAGAAAACCAAGATAAAAATATATAAAGCTTTAATAAGGCCAATATTGACGTACGCCCTAGAAACAGCAATAATAAGTGGAAAAGAAGAAGAAGACCTGAAAATAGCGGAAAGAAAAATAATGAGAACAATATTAGGACCAAATATAACAGCAAATGGAGAAAAAAGACTAAAAAGCAATAAAGAAATAGAAGACGAACTCAGAGGAGAAACCATCACAAGATTTATAAAGGCAGAACGTTTGAAATGGGCGGGGCACATCATGAGGAGAACCCCGACGGAGACGCCAAGAAGAATAACACAATGGATCCCACTAGGCCCAAGGAAAAGGGGAAGACCAAAAAAGCATGGCTAAAACAAGTAGAGGGAGACATAAAAACACTGGGAATAACAGACTGGAAACTGAAATGCAAGGAAAGAACGGAGTGGAAGAAAATAACGTTCCAAGCCAGGACACACAAGAATCGGTAATAAACCAAAGAAAAGAGGAGTAATCCCCCTCAAAAAGAGGATTTTAAGACGCAATAACGTCAGCCATAATCTTAAGATTGCACGGCTTGATGATGATGACTGTAACTTTTCAGTAAGAAGTAAGTAAGTTACGGTTAAACAAATATTTGCCTGCTCGTAGAATTCTTGTTGCTGCCAATTGAAGAAGTCTTTCACAGCTATCTGTACTTCTGCGTAAGACTCGAAATGCCTACCTTTTAATGCCTTTTTCAGCGGTCCATAAATATGGAAATCGCAAGGCAATAGATACTGGCTATAGGGTGGATGCTTAAAACCCTTCATTTCTTTCGTTAAATATTTTATTTTACCACATTAGGAACATGAGGCTTAACACTGTTATGCAGCAAAATGACCCCACGCGAAAGTTTTCTTGAACATTTCCGTCTTATTGTTTGATGAAGCTTGTTCAAAGATTCATTTTATAGATTTGCATTGATTTTACTCCAGGTTCCTTAAATTCTATCAACAAGGGTCCTTCATGGTCGAAAAAAATGTTAACATCACCTTGTCTGCACAAGATTGTACTTTAAACTTCTTCGGTGGTGGTGAACTTGAATGTTTCCACTGCATCGACGATATCTTACTCGTTGGTTCGTAGTAATGGCACCTACTTTCGTTACCAGTAACTATTGACAGAAGAAAGTCATCACCATTTTGCCTATAGTCTGTGAGGTGTTGCAGAGATAAACCCATTCGCATCCGTTTTCTGTTTCTTCTTCTACTGGGGTTTGTTCTTCATTTTAGGACTCCTTTTGCCGTTGTTTTTAATTCCCCTCTTTGGTTAATGATGTTTATTCGGTTTTGTTCGGTTTCCTTTTAATCTTTTGATGACATTCCAGAATTGCTTCTGGTTCTCTATGTAGTTTTTTTCTATCTTTATTCCAAACTCCTACCAGGATGCCTGTTTTGCTTGTTTTACTGTCTCCTTAGCTTCGTTATGTTTCTGTATGTAGTTTGCTCTTTCTGCTTCCGTATTGGTCCTTTTAAATCTGCTCCACGCTTCTTTCTTCAGCTTGATCTTACTCCTCACTTTCTCGTTCCACCATCTTGTTCTTTTCTTACGCGCTCTATAGTTTATTACTTTTTTATCTCTTCTGCGGTTCGAATTATGGTTTCTTTAAATGTATTCCATCTTTCATTTAGGTGCCAGGGCGTTCCTAATTGTTGTTGTTCAATTTCTCTTGTGTTAAGTGTATTATTAAACTTCCGTTCGTATTCTTCTCTTAGTTGTGGATTTTCTAATGCCTCTGTTTTAATACTTGTATGTTTCTTTCCAATTTCCTTTTTGGGTCTCGTAAATTTTGTGTCTGCAATCAGAAGCCTGTGGTTAGTACTTAATTCCGCTTTCTGATCACTTTTACATCTTGTAGTGCATGTCTCATACTTCTGGTAATGGTTATATAATCAATCATGCTTTTGTGTCCTAGGGCTTCTGTCTCGTATGTTATCGTATGTATTCTCTTATGTTTGTACATTGTTTCCTATTAGGAGCTCATTGGTGATACAGAGATCTATCATTCTCTCTCCGTTATTATTTATTTCCCTATCTAGTCCATATTCTCCCATTGTTCCATACCCTATTTCCTTGTTGTTACCTATACGCGCGTTCAAGTCTCCCATGATTACGATGTGATGATTCCTACATTGCATTTCATCTAATATTTGCTGTAGATCTTCGTGGAATTGTTCTATATCTCTTACATTGGCATTTTCTGTTGGGGCATAGATTTGTACTTCCCCTACTTTTTCTTGCAGTTCTAAGTTGACTAATAATTCTTGAGTTGATGGCTTACCATTTTGTTACTTTTGTTTCCATTTCGTTACTGAGGATAATACCTACTCCTTCTGTTACTCTGATTCCTATTTGGGTTCCGGCGAATCTAAGGGTATACCCCTTGTCCAGCGTTTTTATACCGCTGGTATTCCTAGTATCTGTATATTATATTTCTCCATTTCTTCTACCATCTCTACTTCCTTCCCTGTTAAAGAGGTAACATTCCATGTTCCAAATCATATTCCATTTCTCGCTCGTCGTCGTTGTTCATTCCGTCCTTGTCCGAGGCTCGTATTGTTTGTCTGAATCGTCTTACCTCGAGTGGGTGATTGGCCCAACGTCGAGGGCCCCGTTACCTCGGGACAACTGGGCCATACCCTGGCAGGGGCCCTGACAGGGTGCTATCAGCCGGGCCAGCTTAAACCTGGTTTTTTTTAGAGGTGTTACTCCTCTATCACTTCCCATTTATCCAGGGCGATTCTAAACATGTGCGATGCAATTTAACCACGTATATCTGAGATTATTTAATCCCTAAATCACTTAGGTAATTTTTGTTTTAACAGGCGCCGTTTTGTGAAGGAGTTTATTAAAATTTCACAAGAAACAAAATAGTTATTTATATTGTAGTAAACTAACGTAAAAAAAATTTGAAGCCAGAAATCTACGTAACGGTCTTCTTGTTCTTCTCCTGTGTATATGCCAATGGCCTGTTAATTACCTACAATGGAGTAGGTTGTGTCCTCTTTACATGTATGTCGGACACAAGACTAGCCTAACCCGTCGAACAGAGGAGAGCAGTTCCGCTACATGGTTTACAATTGTAAAAGATGTTTGTATGACAACCGGGATCGACGGTTTTACGTGCCCTCCGAAGCACAACGGGTTGCATATGCCACTATATCGGTCTACCCATCCGAGTACAGACTAGCACGAATTGTGGTGAACTACGAAAAAATACAATAAGGCTGATTGTATTTATTTGGGACACCAACAATTTTTTAGGGAAGCATTTCCCTTCCTTCAATAATTAGATATTCTACCAAGCCAACAATTAGTCAAATCGAATAAAATATTCTTAGGTTTTCAGTGAATTGGATCCTTCTTGTACTTTATAAACGAACTTCGAAGTTTTTAATGTTGGGATCTACTTTTAAAACAATAATTAATTCTACATTGTTCTACATTGTTTTCATAATTTTACTTTATACAGGATGGTCGTGAGATAGTTAGTCAAACTAAAGTAAGACTTGTGCGATCGCTTTTCTGCATATAATTATGGTAATAGTTGGACCAGTTGTTTTTAAATTTTACAATAAAAAAACTCATATAAATATTTGTCCGCAAACGTTTAGAATTAATTCAAGGTACAATCCATTTAGCATTAATATATAAGATTATGTTTAGATACAAACATTTGTTGCGTTGTACCTTTGTAAACTAAACGTTTGCGGGCAAATGTTTATACGAGTTTTTAATTGTTTTGTTGTCCTGAATCTTTGCTCATATAGAATAAAATTTCCAAATTATTACGGCAACTCGATTTCTCATAATAATTGAATTATCTCGGCTGGTTTTATTGACTTTTAACAAGAGTATTCTTTGGGTATTTTTGCATATCGAATAAGACTGTTTTGTTAAAAATAAGAAAAAATAAAAAATATAAAAGACATTGCAGAAAATAGTTCCTAATCCACCCACTTGAGACGCCCCTGGTGCACTTAGTAAAACGAAATTAGGCTTTAATTTTCAGCCTTGATGAGTAAGGTATGCACATAAAATTTCGAAGCATTGGCCCAACTATTACCTATTATTTTCGGACTAAGGTTTATAAGAACTTTTCTTTTCTTATTAAGGTTTGATCAACTATTTCAGGACCACCCTGTTATTAATTACATTTAATATTTAATTTTGTTTATCGGCCAAAGTGATTTTTTACTATATTATTAGGTATTGTTTCGCATTTTGTTCATTAAAAGAGACCAGGAATCCACTGCGAACAAACTTTGCTGTAACCCAGATTACGAACAATACTACAGACAGATCCTACACTCGCACCAACAATTTCTGAAATTCGACGATTTTCTTTCCACACATACCATATTGTTTTCTGTTAATGCTGTACACCGTGCACCTGATCGCGGCTCATCCGTAGTCCCCTCTTTTCCATTCCTAAATTTTCGACACCATTCCTTCACAGTTGGGTACGCAATACATGCATTTCCCTACACTGTTTGCATTCGCGTATGAATCTGCAATAGTTACATACCCTCAGCGCATAAAAATTGTAGGACCGCATGCTGATCAAACTTCGGCGGATTTTCAACAACAAACGCCATTTCAAAGTGGAAGTTTTAAAAGTCAGAATCAAATTGAAACGCCAGACATTTTTAATGTGTTGCTTACAAACACTACTAACATTAACAAACGTCATTTGAATTATCGCATTTGTTTTCAACTCTAAGTAATTTCTATTCATTTATCAGATAACATATTGCAACGTAATTGTTTAGCTTTTTGTTATATCGCAAATTGTAAAAGAGAAGTATATTAGTATTAGAAAATAATACCAAATTAAATATCTATTTATCAAATAAAATAAAGTTTGGCATTGATGTACATAATTTGCATATAAATTATTTAAGGAATGCCTGCCTAGTAAATCTTCTTTGGAGTAGAAATGATTAAAGTTCCCGTGATTCGGAGCCCACGTTGAGCTGTAGGTTCTCTATGTCTGTAGCACTTTAAACGCGCCACACAAGTTTAGGAGAGAAAGCGCTCGAAGAAAAAGAAGGAAAGTCTTACCCATATTTAATATTATACTAAATTTTATTTTTTGTCCTTCATTCACTACCACTAGCTGAACCCGCGGGCTACACTCCACTATTTCTTAGTAAACAAAAATAAATACGTTTTGTGAAGAAGCAAGGCAGTACTTAATAAATTAATGTTTCATTGTCGAGATAATTTTCTTTTGTAATGGAACACACTATATTTTTGCATTTCTACGTTTGTTTTATTGCTTCAAACTGGGATTTAATAGACCACCCTGTACATTGCTAGATTGTTTTAATCTCGTATCATTCCTGTATTTTGTACTAGAACACTCTCTTTCTTTATATTTATGAATTCCTCTAATTGCTTCCTCGATCTTTCATTTTAATAGAACTGCCTGCATATTGTTGTTTTTTATTTCCCTTACTACCTTTATTTAGTTGAATGCCCACATATTCACTTTTTGGTATTTTGATAGTGACGTTTAAGGGATAGCATAATGGCGTTTTAATATAATTTTCTGAGTAGGATGCGAAAAATAATATTAGTACTAATTTTCCTTTTTTCATGGAATACATTTTAAGAAATGGAATACCCGTGGTGATGATGTCAACATAATAGGATACGCTATATAGCATTTACATTAATTTTCCAGAAAGTACAAATCATTGTTAAAGCCAACAATATCCAGAGATTCATTAAACAAATCGCTAGTTAGTAGGCGCTTAGAAAGTAATTTTTATACAAATATTAAGAATAATATATAGGAAAATGGAAATACCCATAGCTACACCAAGTAAGTTGTATTTATTTGTTTATTTATAATGCAGGTATACTTACAGTTTGTAAATTTAGCACACTGTGGTTGAGTGGAACGTGAATAAAAGTTCTTCCAATGCAGTATTTTCCTGAAATCTGTAATTCTTCTTTATACTCTGCGATACTTAAACATTCATCGAAAAATCCTAAATCAAAAAGGTTTCCTTCGAATACACCAGATGGAACGGATTTAGCGTTAGCGTCAAACACTACAACATTTTTAAGATTATCAGTATTTACAGAGTTAATCATACTTTAAAGTTATCCAATGCAGCTTAATAACTACCCGTTACATTTTATGGAAATTTTACGAGCGATTCCAGAAATTTTCCAAAATATAATGAGAAGAACGGAGATTTTATTCGAAGTAGATTTATATTAGGACATATGCAAGCACCATAACAATAAGTGTCTGCTGATATGGCGAAACAAAGAAAAAGGAAATCGTAGTTCGTTGGTTCGTTCGTTTTGTACTAGGAAGCTGGTCGTTATAGAAGCCAATCGGATTCCGAACCAGAATTCTCACTCCTTCTTTAACCAGTAAGGAGACTGTAAGAATGGCAATAAGTAGAACAATTGGATAAAGGGAGTTTCGTTACTAATAGGACTCCCCTTCATCTTCTTCTTCTTTTTCTTGTTCTTCTTTTTCTTGCTCTTGCCCTTGCCCTTGCCCTTGCCCCTGCCCATGCCTCTGCCACTGCCCCCGACCCAGCCCCTGTCCCTGCCCTTGCCTTTCTTTTTCTTCCTCTTTCTGCTCTTCCTCTTCTTTCTCATCTTTCTCTTCTTCTTCTTTCTCTTCTTCCTCTTCTTCTTCCTCTTCTTCCTCTTGTTCCTCTTCTTCCTCTTCTTCTTCCTCTTCTTCTTCCTCTTCTTCCTCTTGAAACTCTTCTTCCTCTTCTTCTTCTTAGTGCACAGCCCAGCTCTGTGTGATCTAACATCATTGCCTATGGTCGTCTTGGATGATGTACATGCGTAGATCTAACGTTTCGGAAGTCGTCCTGGCGGTCTGTCCAGTTTTCCATTTTCTTTAATTTTTTTAATATTTTTTTCAACATCAGGAAAGTAAAAAGTAAATAGGATATTAGCCCCTCAGCCTGAAAGCTGCCTCTAGTACTGAAGCTATTTCAAGGCTCTGAATATCTGCGTCATTGCATAATGGAACACTAACAACAGTTGAAAGCCGGCCTCGGTGGTCTAGTGGTTAGCGCGTTTGCCTTTAGATCTGAGGGACGCGGGATCGAACCTGGCCAAGGTCGGCGAGATTTTTCTAGCGGGAAAAAATCTGAAAATGCGCCTTCTGTCGGATAAGAAGTAAAGCCGTAGGTGCTGTGCCACTACGATGTGTGACACGTTAAAAATCACTACTGGAGTTGGAATAACCCCAGATAGGCAAAATTCTTAGTTAGGGTGTACAATGGGCCAAATGTGGCCTAAGTGCATAGAGATGCTTGGAAAACCACGTCCTAGATCTCGCTCTTTCAAAGCAAGCAAGCAAGGAACAACAGTTGAGATGGCAACGTATATGTAACTATCTTGCATAGGCAATTTCTTGATATGTTTCCAAAAAGGTTCAATTTTACTCAGACTTTAGCATATTTCACTGACAGCGTACCATCATATTTTTAACAATGCTCCACCTATTTCTGAAATTTGCCCATTACTTTAAATTAACTTTAAGTTAACACAATCCAAAAACGGAGGTTTTTGGTATTTCAACCAACTCCTACTATTTCGAATTTTTCTTCTATTTTTATTATTTAAATGATGTTATTTGTTTGTCTACTTATGTCGTTACAACTGTCAATAAACAAATTTTGGAAATAGTAGGTGAAGCTGACTTTGGTTTTAAACAACTTTCCTAACAAGGATTGTATTGGAAGCTTATCTGTTATAAGTGTTTCTGTTCCCATTGAAAGTACTTAAAGGTACATTCTATACGCTAATATACATAACAACAGTTAACAAGTAGTTTGTTTGGAACCAATGATTGATTGTGGACTTAGAAGGATCCTAAAGCGACCTGGCAACCAAAAATTAAATTAATGTAACTTTGTACATCGACAAGCCATTATATTCGTGACCCTGCCCGTCCGGGGTATTATGACCGTCTACCTGATGGCTGGAAAGCAAACTTCAGCCAATGTAAAAGACAATACGTATAATATACAACAAAATAAATTGGCATTGTTCTGTTTGTAAGAAACTCATCTAAATCTTGACATTGGGGTTGTGTATATTATGTTCTTAACGGACGGTAGTTTGTAATAAGACAAAAAAATTTCAAATAAAAATTCTACATGTACAGAAAAAGTAAATGAATTTCACCCTATTTGTGAACTACTTTTGCCAATTTTTTATCATACATTTTTGCGATTATTTGATGATATCTTCATCTTATTTCAATTTTAGATCATTCGTCTACTTGTTGAAAATACTAATCTTAACTTCATGACGTGGGTTTTCAATATTTGTATTTGCTTTTGACTATTTTGGTTTCGAAAATTTTTAAGTTGAGCACGGTTGCGGATTCGAGTGGCGAATTCATCAAAACAGGATTCGTCCCATCCCTAACGAAATTAAACCCTAACATGATTTCTTTTCTATAACCAAGCAAACTAATTTTTAATTAGTTTATGCGATAATAATAATAATAATAATACATTTTTAAATTTTGATAGAGAGTAGCTATAAAAAGTGAACATAGGAGGTAGTCATCTAAATTCAGAGTCTTCATTCAGAAACGATCTATAAAAGAACGTAAAATTTTCATAATACCTGAGATATACTTTAAACCACGAGTATTATTATTTGAAATGGTAGTTCTATAAATTCTAGGTGGTAATACACTTTTCAAACGACATTTATCCTTTTTGTAAAATAAAAAATTCAATGATTGTCCCCCACTAACAATGGCACACTATTGGTCATAGGTCACCGGTGACCTATGTCTCCTGTTCGACAGTAAAAGTGAAAGCCACCGCTGACCCGCATGACACGAATGCATTAATTTCTAAATTTTAAGCGTTACACGTTGCGGGGTTAATATGAAATTATTTCCAAATTAAATGCAGAAAAGTATACAAAGATTAAAATATAATAATAATATCAAAAGATATACCTAAATCCAACTATAGAGCGTTTCGCGGTGGGAGTGTAGTACATGATTTTATGAACTATGTAAACCTTATGGGATTTGATCGTAAAACGTTGAAAAATGTAAGCGACTGAACGGTAGTAAGTTTGCTTAAATGAAAGGCATGTCCAGCTAACTCTTAATAGTTACCACCCTTAAACGGTTTGTACAACAAAATGTGGATTACATTGTGATTTACAGGCGTTTGCTGTTTCGGAAGCAATTTAAAGTAGAAGTTTTGCAACACTGATGTCCATAACAGCATCTACTATACTTTGACCGTGACAATAACAACTCAAACAAAGCGAAAATGGCCCTTATTATGGACAGAAACGTGTTTTGTAAAACATAGGGACTGAAATCAAAGATGGTCCAATGATACTACACTGTGGCAGTTGGACTCATGATAGCTTATGACACCCTGGTGTGGTGACCTAAAGTAAAGCAGAAAACAAGCATCACAAAACTAACCAGGATACAGAGACCCGCCTGTTTGTGTATATGTGGAGTCATGTACAGTACTCCAACTGCATCTACGGACGCCCTTCTGGGACTAAACCCTTTGGATATAAATATTATAGATGAAGCCTGGATTGAAGCATAAAGAATTAAATCTACCGGCAACTGGCACACCAGCCACGAACGATATGAACACAAACGCATACAGGGAGTAGTAGAAGCTAACCCCATCCTTCAAATGGGTACCGACTATATCCTTCCAGAGTATTCCTTTGACAAACCATTTACTGTGAGATGTAATCGCAATGACTGGACCCAAGGAACCTTCCTCAGGTGTCAAGGGGGCTAGTCTGGTACACAGGTGGCTCCCCCACAGCAGAAGGGGCTGGAATGTATGGCCAAAGACCAAAGGAGAACATTAGTGTACCTAATAAGGCCACAGTCCTTCAAGCTGAAACCTTTGCAATAATACAATGTATCCAGGGAAATGTAAAACGCGGGTTTCCTAAACAACGCATAACCATCTTATTTGACAGTCAAGCAGCCTTAAAAGCACTTGAATCACCTCGCATTAATTCCAAATTAACGAGGGAATGTCTATACTTTCTGACATCCTTGTGTGAGAAGAAGGTAGTTCAGCTCATATGGGTGCCAGGGCATATGTGGGTAGAGGGAAACGAGAAAGCAGATTCCCTCGCGAAAACCGGTACATCCACCCCGTTTATAGGGCCAGAGCCTGTATGCGAGATCCCCAAGCAAAGCATCCCAACAGCAGTAGGAATGTGGACCATTACACAATACATTTTTCGGTGGGAGGTAGTACAGGGACAAAAACTGGGTAGGGAAATAATTGGAACGCCTTCTCGCAGACTAATAACTGACGTCTTCCATCTAGGACGAATTCGGATTAGACGGTTGGTAGGACCTGCGAAAACACCTTCACAAGATCGACAGAGGAGACACGCTCTCTAGATTATGTGAAGAATAGGAGGAAACAGCCTCACACATAATCTTCGATTGTCCAGAACTATACCGCCAGAGACAGCAACTATTCGGGGGAAAACTTCGTGAAACAACCTTCACACATGAAAACCTCGTAAAAAATATCCTACAACTCGTTGAGGGATAGATTTACTTTGAAAGAATCGGGGGCGCACAAAAGACCATAGAGTCGAAGAGCAAACCGGGCTACCTAACCCACTTCAAATCCCTGCAGTTAAGCAATCAATCAATCGTTGAGACAATTTATAGGGAAAATTTCCCAACTCAATTCCCTACCCTAGAAAATACCTCCAAAGATATCCCGAAAACAGAAAGAAAATCCCAATAGCCAACTAATCATATTATCGAACTGACTTACTCTTCAATGCCCATTCTTCTTCATTCTTTAGGTCATGAGCATAGTGGAAAAGGTGAACTTTGCACTGATGTGAAACAGTTAGACTTTCATCTAATAAAATGTCTTGCAGTTTATCTGGGGCGTTCCTGAGAAAATCTATGGAAATTTGCCCATTAGAAACGTCCAACATTAGAACTACCATACTCATTAGTTTTAACATTTTCCATCAAACTCCTTTTATAAATCCGCAGCAGCAATTATATGATCTATTTAATACACCGCAGTTTAGTACTACGTTTGTTTTCGTTTATGTGTGTTCAGTTGATATACTATCAGCAGTCAGGCAATTAGAGGAATATGTTTGTTTGTGCATAATATATAAGTAGCTAATTAAGATCAAATAGATAACATCATTAGTAATAAATATGTTGTTATTGCATACAACGAATTCTAATTAAAACTACACGTATACATTTCTTGTTAGTATTGTAATAATTGCTGCGAAATATAATAAATATATTTTTTGAGTGGTTTTATTTCGAAAAATATATACACCATAGAAATTCCCACTGCTAAAATCATATCTGTTAAATATATTGAGAATATGTTGTATTTTTCATTTTCTTCCACTACTTTACCGGATGTTCATTAGTCTCACAATATGATTTGATTTGCAAATATCCAATCAGTAGAATTCAGATAGAGAATTCCTGTTCATCGGTAATATAAATTATCCAATAATTATCAGTTGCAAATAAGCCTGAATAATTAAAGATTTTCTCTTAGTATACCTATCTGTGCTTTATAAAACAGAAATCTACCAAATACAATTAATTCTTTAAATACCTAAGGCCCAAAATAATTAAAAAAATGCCAGGTACTTAAGCTCTAATTTCCCTAGATTTCAGTATTAATTTAGTAATTGTGTTACTATATACCAAAACAAAATATTCAAATTCGGTCATTTATACATGATCAATTTCGCATTGTTGATTAATTAATTACTACATCTTAGCAGATTTTCAATTATTTTATACGTTCTGCTACTTACACCGAAGAAATATTAGTAGTATATTCCTTCTTCTAATATGTATCCAAAATATCTTGTAACATTGTATCTTTCTAAAATAAATAAGTATATTTAAGTCACATAGTCATATGTGCATTTTACTTTGTCAAAAATCAGGAACTTCCCTGCAGCAGCAATAGTTTCGTTTCGTAAAATTTCTATTTAATTTTTTGTTATCATTAGGGTTCGTTATCGTGTTGTTGGGGGTCGCTCGATTTTTATATTTTGGTTGATTTACTGTTGATACCATGGATTGCACTCTAAATGAATATGCGTTTGTGCACTTAATTTTAGTTGAATGCCACGGTAACTTAGCTATCCTAATAGACGACATCTAGATATAAACGATATAAAAGATGGGATGGCACCGCAATTTAGTGTAAGCGATGGTATTGTACTTAAGATAACCGAAGAAGATAGTTTACATCCTTAATGGTGAGGCTTTACACCCCATGAAAGGGTTTGGCCTGCGAGGCGGAAGGTCTTCCGATCCTTGCTCTTACACCCAGTTGTTGCGTGCCAAATTAATAACAGGTGGTGATGTGGTGAGCATCGTACATTAGACAACCGCTCCTTGTTCACTCGAACATGCTTGCAAAGGTGCAAGGATTATTCGGAATATTTCCCAATATGTGTTGCCAATAATTGCTTAATCACTACAAAAGTATTCCTAACTTCGTAAATAATTCGTTATGAACAGGCGAGGCTACATTTACTTGAAATTGAGTTTTTAGCACCCATAATAGGCACAAATGGGCTCAAGAGAATCCTCATTTAAAATATGAACGGAGTTAGTTTCAGCTGGAATAATTGAAAATCGATGTTTTAATTAAGGATTTACCTTGTTTATTATATGATGTCCCATTAGCGATTAAAATCAATATGTCATACCAAATGGATGGAGCTCTGGCACACTGGAGAGGTAAGACCCAAGAATATGAGAATAAGCCAAAAAGATGGATTGGTCGAGGAGGACCAACCACATGGATGCCAGAGCGCCCGACTTAAATCGTATAAACTATTGGCCTTCCAAAGTATGGACGATTAGGCGCTATTTGCAAGTAAAAAGAAATTAGTTTTCTGAATTAATCAAACTAGCCGAGAATAATATGCTTCAAAAATGGTTAGCAGGTATTACTGGACGCGATACAGAGTGTTTTGCAAATGATGGCGTTCACCTTAAAATTAAATATTTCGGACGAAGTGATAAGAAATATTATTGCTTTATTTCGCCGAAGCATCTGGTAGTGCTCTTTTCGCGCAAACTTAAGTACACTCTATATAATTCTCCCTGATGTACTAATAAAAAATTCTTAATTTTTTTTATCTATGCATACCATAACAATCATAATAATATTATATTTGCGTTAATGAATCTAATTCCAATACAGTGTTACTGTATTGTAATGCCCTTGTGTGTTTATAGGGCATGTTGCATATTATATTAATTTAATTTTCAAAATGGCCTAATAAGTTGGTGCGATTTAGAAAGGTTTTAGTACTTTCCCTTAATATCATCTTACCTCAGTCATATTGATTAAAATTTTTTCCTTATTAAGATTTTTAAAACTACCATTAGGTGACTATTCATAGTATTCGCTGATCAGAACGAAACAAATTACCGCAGTCGACTCACTGTGGAGGTCAACTCACTGCCGTCCGCCCGACTCGCCGCGAAATACTCAAATGTTGCTAACATCTTACGATTCTGTTAGCAAATGTAACACTTGATCTTCTAGTTAATATAACCAGGGACCGCGGTGGTCTAGTGCGAGAACGCATTGGCCACTCGAGGTCACAGTAAATGCAGTCGCTCCGTTGGGGCGATCGAATCCCGACTGGGGCAACCGCATCTCGCTTAGTTAAGTTTAGGGTGCATGTTGCATGAATGGTTAGTGTGTAAGGAACGCCCGCACCGCCTGAAGTAATGCGAAAGCGGTTCCGGGGGGGAGGACGGTAGTATGAATGAGTGAGAAAAAAGAAAGTTAATATAACCAAATATATTTCTAAAACGTTGGATAACGTTGACACTTGGAAATGTATTAGATAGATATTCCAGGAAATGTATTACTACAAGAAATATATGCCGTAATATCGTACAATAAAATTATAATGTATGATTTTTATTGTTTTAAATACAGACTGGCTACAGAAATCGAGTAAATTCATTTATATATTGGAGCAATTAACTTTTTTTTATTTTTGAAATCAGGGTACAAGTCGCCATCAGAATTTTACATATTGAGTGGTGCAAGAAAGCTGGAACACTGTTCCCGTAAATGCTAACTTAATTGCAATCCAAAATGACTTGGAGGAGTTGTGGATATCTTTCAAATGCCGTAATGCGTCTATTAGTGTAGGAGTTGTGTATAAACCTCCACAACTGAATTTGGTAGAATTTTTGGATAATTTAGAAAGTAGCATTTCCTTTGTTTTACCTATGGCGGACGAAATGTTTTGCCTGGGAGATTTTAATATTGACTTATTAAACTGTGAAAGTCCTGCTGCTCTTGAATTTATTAGTACTTTGGATGCTTTGGGTCTAAAACAAATTCTTAAACGACCTACACGTGTAACATTAAATAAGTTTTCACTTATTGATTTAATTTTAACCATAAATGAAGAATTAATCAACACATCCGGTATCGTTACCATGTCTGATGTTTCTGACCATGAACTTATTTATTGTTCTCTCCGTAACAGTTGTTTTAAATCCAGACCCACCACAAAAACCTATAGAGATTTTAAAAACTTTAACTATATAGAGTTCAGTGATCATTAGCAATATTAATTAATATTCATGCTCCGTTAAAAACTTCCAAATTTACAAAACCGTATGCACCTTGGCTAACCGATAATATTAAGTTGCTTTTATCATTCAGAAATAAGGCGTTGAATAGGTATAAAATAACAAAAAATCAAGAACATTGGCAGTATTACAAGCAGTTACGTAACCTTACCACATCGGCGATAAGAAGGGAAAAGAAAGCATATGTAGAATACAAAATTAATCATAATGATGCTAATGGAATTTGGAACACCCTAAAACTATTAAATGTATACAGTAAATCAAACAGTAATATACAAATTCCTACTCAACTAGCAAATCCAAATTTAATCAATAATACCTTTAGCAAGTTTACACCTCCGTTAGCATCTCCGAATGAAATTGAAGAGACAATTAATTTCTATAATAATCATCTTAAATCCTCAGTCCGTCGTAAATTTAAGTTTCTAAACATTTCGGAAGTAGATGTCTTAAAAATTATTACTAATATAAAATCTAAAGCAACCGGTTCTGATGGTATTAATATCTTCATTTTAAGAGCTTGTCTTCCATTTTTGTTACCAATATTTACTCATACAGTTAATTTTTGTCTTACAAATTCTGAATTCCCAAAATGCTGGAAAGAAGCTTATATTATATGTACTCCTGCCAAAAGTTGCCTCCCCTAAAACGATTTCTGAACTACGTCCTATAAGTATACTTCCGACACTTTCAAAAGTTTTGGAAAAGGCTATGGAATTTCAGGTACGTGAGCATCTAGTTGTTAATGATATATTACCTAGCAAACAATCTGGTTTTCGCCTCAGTCACAGTTGCATGACTGCCCTTTTGGATGTAATTGATGATGTTATTAAGGCTACTGATCAGAATAAACTCACCTTGCTTGTGCTATTGGACTTTTCTAAGGCATTTGACACAATAAATCATAAAATTTTATTATCTGTCTTGCATTTTATTGGCTTTCATCAAAATACAGTCAAACTTTTAGAAGATTACATTACTAATAGAACACAAAAAGTGATTTTAAATGGTCAGCCATCCTCTTCGGCTAATATTACCTCTGGTGTACCCCAGGGATCTATTTTAGGACCCTTATTATTTACCATCTACACCTCTGTTTTTCCTGAAAAACTGCAAGCTTGTAATTCCCATCTGTACGCCGATGACACTCAGCTATACTGTTCTTTTAATCCCAGTGAGGCGGTCGCTGCTTGTAACGCCGTTAATCAAGATTTAGATGCTTTGTATCAAGTCTCCTTAAAGCACTGTCTACGTCTAAACCCGGATAAGTCATTGGTTATGCTATTTGGAAGAAAATATGACAGAGTAAAAAATATTAATAATATTAGGATACAAATTGATGGTAATGTTTTATCTTTGCAGAACAATGTTAAAAATTTGGGCCTAGAGGTGGATCATACACTACGTTTCAAAAATTATATTAGTAAAAGTCTGCAGGGGGCATATTGTAATCTTCGCACAATATTTCACAGTAGAGGTATTTTGAATGTAAAAATTAAAACCATTTTATGTGAATCTTTAGTTTTGCTAGGTTAAACTACTGTGACGTGGTGTATGGTCCATGTCTAGACTCTGTAGATAAAAATCGTATCCAGAAATTACAAAATTCTTGTCTGCGGTTGATCTTTGGGATACGAAAGTTTGACAGAATATCTTACAAACTGAAAGAAGTCGGCTGGCTTAACATGGAGAACAGACGATACCTACCTTCAGCCTGTCTCTATTACAAAGTTTTGATGAATAAATGTCCTCCATATTTATTTAAAAAATTGACATTTCATACAGATGTACATAATTTAAATTTACGGCATAGAGGGCTACTAACTCTAACTTCTCATAGAACTCAATTTTTTCAGAGATCTTTTACATTTTGTATTGCGAAGTGTTTTAATAAATATTTTGATATTTTCAAATCTTCAATTACTTTAAATAAATTCAAACGCCAGTTAAAAAGGAATTTATTGCAGGGGCAGAACGTTTAGAAGTAGTTGTTTGGTGACATTTTGATGATTATGATACTTGTAAAGTTGTGGCTGCTAGTTCAAAGGATTTGTAGGAGCCCGTTTAACCATTTAATTTGATTGTTTCTGTTTTGTCTTGTTTTCGAGCGCAGGTTAAGTGTAAGAGCAGCTGGGGGCTTGCATGCTGAACTTGAATGAATTATATATATTTCTTTCTTTATTTCTATTAATAAAGACATTTATTATTATTATTAAAAGATTTGGATACGGAACTTCGTTCCGGTTTAAAACCGCCAGGCGAGAAAGAAATGTCATAATTTATTTTTCGTAAAAGAATTTACAATAACAAAATTAAACCAAAATGATTTCTCGCTCAAATCTATGCCCAGTATATACTAGTTCGATGTTGGACAGCGAACGGCTAGAGGTAGAAGCACGGTCAACACTCGTTCGTTGCACACGACACCAACGTATACGTCACAATATTGTATTGTTTTGTTTCTATTTTAAGAGCTCAACCAATTGAGTTCCGGCAAGACATTTTTATCACCCTGTACATATTATTATTTAACTATTATGCTCGATTTTGTGTTAAGTAACAGTAGATCACTAGAAATACTGTTAAGGTACTTAATTTACTTCAAATTATTATTATTGAGGCAAGTTAGCTTATCTCTCTCCGAAACGACCTGGGCTAGTTGTTCTGGACTGATATCTTACGCTACGTATAACTCGAAAAGTTAAACACTTTAACATTTCTTCTGCAGAATATTACAGTGCATATTTATCACACAGGAACTATGCATATATTCACATAAACTAGGCTGAATTACATATATACAGTTTCAAACACTTCCAGTGCGTCGACAGAAGTCAGATCTATTTAAAAAAGCCTTACACCTGTTTTTAATGATTTCTGATCGGTTTTATATGAATTTAATCGTCCTTAGAGATAAAATCTTAATACCTTCCTTATTTTATTGGATTCCTTCTGAACGAAACCTTGTTTTTCTACAAACATCTTAAGATTTACGTTTTCTCGCAATCGCAATACAGGATGTTTGGGAAAGTAAACTGTAAACTTAAAAAATTTAGTCGTTTTAACTTTATTATTTATCTGCCTGACACGTATTTATTTATCCGGGTTATTATAGTTCTGGTTATGGAATAAATAACCCAACTAATTCCAATGGTAAGCAATATTAGCATAATATTTGTTAAAACTGGTTATATATAATAATAAAATATGATACGTTGGTTTATTTAATCTCATTTAATCTTAAACTGCCATAAAAATGGCAAGATTTGGATTCAAATTGCAATTTACGGTTTCTTCGTTTTCGTAATCGTTCCAAATGCCTTTATCCACATATACATAACTCGAAGTATAATTTATATATTAATTCTGGCATTCTTTCTATTTAAGGGCGTAGGTTAGTGTGGATCAAAAAATTGAATTTTGCTAAATTGTTTTGTAATAGCGGCAATAGAAAACTTGTGTATTAGTTCTGAATTTTAAGAAACTTGTGTAAAATTTGTCTAAAATGGCACGACTTTGTAGGTACCTGCAAAAGATATTTTCAGTATTATTAAATGGAATAAATTATAAATATGAATAGAGAAATGGATGTCCCATGCAAAATATTAATTGTATCGTAAGACACGTTACAAAGGAGAAGCTACCGTCAATCGTTAGCTGTGCTCTTATGATAAGTAAAAAAATTATACTATTCCAAATGTAAATACTTGATAAAACCTTAGAAGGAATAGTCAAATGAAAAAGAAAGAAGAATTCCATGCCAGCAATGACAGACTATTCGATATGTGTTCTTGTAAGTGCAAAGATATTCTACAATTTAGGTGCTCAATGTGGACCGCGGTAGAGTAGTGGCCGCAGCGCTTGCCTTCGGTGTGATTCTACCAAAGTCGTTCAGGTTCGATTCCTGAGCACTGCACTTGCCCAGGATGTTTTTGTTGTCTGGGGCATGGGGGTTTTCAAGGGTGGACCATGTTAGACCTGTGAATAGCATGAAATGTGCTGAGCCGGGATAAGTTCGGAGGGATAGGAATCATGGAATTACTAAAGGCAACTCCAGGATTCTTAAAAATAAAGGTGCTAAAAAAACAAAAGTTTCGAAAGCAGAAGAGTGTTTTTTAACAGAAGAGGAATGAAAGGAAAATAGCTATCGGTGGTGTAGACTATTCAATAATAATAATAATAATTCTATAATAGTTTTACTATACAAAAAAGGAAGTAAACTTCAGTTTAATAACTACAGACCGGTAAGATTGTTATATCAAGTCTATAAACTACTAACAGAGATTATAAGAAACAGACTAACGAATAAGATCGACTTTTACCAATCAACGAAACAGGCGGATTTGCGAAAAAATTATAGCACTATCGATCACATACAAACAATACAAAATGTCATAGAAAAAACGCAGGAATACAATCTGGACCTACATTTGGCACTTGTAGATTATAATAAAGCCTTTGATTCTCTAGAAATATGGGCCATACTTGAATTGCTAGAAAACTGCAGAATAGATTAACATCCACATGTGGAAGACCTACAAAACGCTGGAGAGACCAGCTCTAATCTGTGAAAACAAACAAAAAGGTTTAACCCTTGACGCTGATGATAATGAGATTCAAAGTACATACGATAGAATTAATTACCAATAAATATATATATATTGTCGATTACGGACAGCAGCGTACTTTTCAAACTCAACTTAAACTTCAGTTTCATGTAATCACTTAATCTTGCATCTGACTAGCTCTCATAGGGGTCTATCTCAGTTACTGGGTCGCTCATAAATTATAGTACCACACGTTCGTAGTTCGATGTCATTAAATCTGTATGCATTCCAAATAAATGATTACCAGTTTCTTTAAACTCCAACTGTTAATAGTTTAGTAAAATTACAATCAACCTAAACATATTCCATTCTAAACTTAACACTGTTATAACTTAATTTTGAATTTACTTATCAAGCCCGGATTCCTGTGAACAATTTTTCACGTCCGCAGCTTTTTACATTTTATTTTACACACTAAATTATTTACTCATCCCCCCGACAACCCTCATGTCTGGCCAATCGAATCACTTCAACGATCTCATTCGATCTACACCTACGTCCTTTTAAAAAATGAATGAACATCAGTGATCACATACTTCGATGTGCCTAACATTGTACTTCAAACCAATTAAAGTTAACACAAAGATAACGTAGAGAAGGAAAATACAAGGCTAACTAAAATATCATGACAATATATTGCTATGATATTATAATGGGGGGCTTAAATGCTAATTGGGATTCACCTTTGTATCGCCGTCGGGGAAGACGTGTTTCCATGGCAAAATAACACTTTTCCCCGCCGGTCATCGAGTACTAAATTTTTAAAAATTGGAGATTACTTTTGTTTTTTTGTTTATTATTGGAAGAAAATGTCATAAAAATTGTAAGATTAAAAAGGGAGAATATACCATCATAAAATAAAATGTGAGTTTTAATCATCGTTAAATGGAAATGGAAAAGTACTGCATGTCGCGAAGAGACCGCAGTGCACGGTAAGAACCAGCCTGAAGGAGAGGAGCGCAGTCTGTATACTTGAACAGTAACAGTCCAGGGGCATTTTTGCTTGCCTAACATCTGTGAAAAGGTTGGTGCAGCTAAAACATGAACTAATTTCGGTGGCAGTAAAGCATAGTAAAAATTCGCGTGTTGTTGATTTTTTTGTTGAACTCTTTTTTCTCTATTTTTTTGTACGAGAGGAGGTTGCAAGTGGAACCCTGAGATTAACAGTTTTGTGCTTAAGCTGGTCGGCATAAGTTGTTTTTTTTACCATGGCTTTTATTGCACAGCAACTTTTTGGCGTACCAGTGCGGAGCTGTAATTATAATTATTTAAAGGAAAAACACGTCAATATATATATATATATATATATAATGAAGCCAGTAAGTACTATCAAATTGCGAGAGAAAACAAAACAAATAAAACAGAATAGAGGAATAAGACAAGTGGATACGATATCTCCAAAGTTATTTACACTGACCGCGGAGGACATATTTAAGAAATGACAATGTGAAAATCGTGGAATCTATATAGATGGAGAAAAATTAAGTAATCTTAGATATGCTGATGACGTGGTGTTAATATGTGAAAGTTCTAACGATCTAAAGCAAATGCTAAATTAACTAAAAGAAAAATCGGAAGAAATTGGCCTAACCATAAATATGCAAAAAACTAAAATAGTGAGACGAACACATAATAATGTGAGACAGATCGATAATATAATATTTGACGGCGAATAACAGAGGAAGTCGACCATTATAAATACTTGGGGCAAACAATAAAAATTGACAAAGAAGTGCAAGAAACCAATCTGCAAAGACGAATAAGAATGACATGGACCGCGCCATGAAAGTAGAAGTTCTAGAACAGTGCGTTATACCAGTGCTGATATATGGAATAGAGGCGTGGGCATTTTCCGAGAAAACGATCTACAAATTATAATTTACACAACGCCACATGGAAGGGACTATACTAAACATTACCTTTAAAGATAAAAAACCGATAACATGGATCGGACACAAAACGAAGATAAAATGGTAGCAAGAACCAAATGGCGTTAGGCAGGTCATATTCGAATGGATCCTGAAAGATGGACGAAGAAAACAACAGAATGGAGACCGAGGATTGGAAAAAGGAAGGTAGGGCGGCCTATAACTAGATAGTACGACGACATTAGGAAAATAGCAAGTAGAAAATTGATAACAACGGCACAGGAAGAAATTAGTTGAGGCATATGTTCAAACATGGACGAAACGTGCTGAATAAAGAAAGAAAGAAGATTATAGTACAATGACAAGTAGAGAAAGCCAGAGGGATAGAGCTGAACATGCTCCAGGAAGTCATATTATATCCGACAAGTCTAAAGATAATGAAACAGACGATCGTTTGCAACCATTCGTCTTTAACATCCCAAGTTTCCAAGAAAAAGTAAATTCTTAGCTTTCCTACTATGTCAAAAATTTGTGACCGTTATAGTGTATTTGACAGAGCTGCGGAAGCAATTGCGTCTGCTGTTCTTCGTGATATTCAGTCAGATGTCGAAATTATAGACAGATCCAAATTGCGTCGTGAAAGAGTAAAAGTACACAAGGAACTGTTAGCTAAGGATCGGATTCTTAATGTATCAGCTTTATACTTTGGTAGCAGAAAAGACGAGACCTCCAAGATAGTGAAAAGGGGTGCCTAAAAATACCGACAAGTAATTGTAGAACACGTATACGTTATTAAAGAACCAGAGTCTACTTACGTTGGTGACGCTGTCCCAAGTCGGGGAACAGCCAAGAGCATAGAACTTGCTATGTTCGAGTTGTTTTGTTTTAAAAACATTTGCCTGAGAGATACAGTAGCGGCTGGCTGTGAAGGAACAGTGGAACGTTTGACTCGACTTTTACAATGGATCATATGTCTTTAACACACGAATGAATTGCCCCTAAGGCACATGTTCTCATACTTAGATGGCGCAACTGCCGGATTGACTTCCTATGCAGGCACTATTTGAAAGTTACTAAAGGAAAGCTTAAAAAATCCTTTTGTGCAGTATGAAAAGGTAGAGAGTGTGTTACCGGATATTAATGTCGTCAAAGGTCTAAGTTGCGGTAAACGTTACTTATAAGATATTACATTAGCTGTTATAAGTGGCGAGTGTTCTTATAATCTAACAAACAGAGCTCTAGGAAAGATGTCAAACATATGGTGACCATCCAAAAATCTACCGAGAAAGGTAGACCCGACTGACCCCTGTAGCGGCCCGCCCCCTTGTGGGGAATGAACCTACATTACCTCTCCTTTCCTCTCGAAAATCTTAAACATCTCACGACGTTTGTTAACAGAGTTTATGCACCTTTTTGGTTTGGAATTAATACCCATCCTTTGTGTAAATATGGCTCTAGGCATTTGTGGAAATTGGTTCCCAGTTCTCGATATCTTCCACCTAACTGCAAGAAGTAATCGACCCTATTATTGAGCGAACCCGTTTCTTTGCGCATCATCAAAACATTCTATTGTGGATGCTTTCCGACGTTCAAAAACACATTCACGAACTCGCTGATAGAAGAATCTTATAAAAGCAAGACACACGAAACATTCTGCAAAGCTCCCTTGTATTTGTGAGGTCCCTAAAATAAAATCTAATGATACATCATACGTAGACCTCATAGATTGGTAACAAAAGTATGTTCAATCTTCTCTCCTTCGAGACGTCACGGATGAAGACTTACTATCGCTAGTAGAACTAAGAAGCAATGACGAAATACCTTTATTGAGAAATCCATATCACACCCAGGCCGTAGAGAGTTTAGCTAAGTAGTGATAGTGATAGTATCGTGATAGTTTTTAAGTATCGATTATCGCGATATCGCGATAGATTTAAAAAAGTATCGAGTATCGGTATCGCGATATTTTTCTAAATTATCAATTATCGCGGATTTGCGATACTTAAGCAATACTATTTTGCTGGAACATTTTAGATAAAGAAACCAAACAAATCATTCCAGTTCCTGAACCTGTAAACATGTTTAGGTAGGTGTACTAGGCAGGAATGTAAATATTGGCTAAAACGTGAAACCCGAGACTGTTCTTTAAGCTGTTTATTCGTTATACATAGAGAGGATTAACAGTAACATTAAATACTCTGTAACGTTCCGCCCGGTGGCTTATACGGGGCGCGAACGCTCCATAATTTATAACCTGGGTAGTCTCTCGAGTTGTCCAGAATTCAATTATAAGTGCTTGGAAAAAATAAATTTATTAACTCTTACGTAATGGGATATGTACAAAATATTGATAAACTAAATAAATATTACACTCGAATCAATTATTAACAAATAAAATAGATGTCTCCGCCACTGGTTTGGCCTGGTAGGCCCAATGGTTCGTAGGTCCGGGTTGGCAGAACGACGAAATTTATAACCTGGGTAGTCTCTCGAGTTGTCCAAAATTCAATTATAAGTGCTTGGAAAAAAATTAATTTATCAACTCTTACGTAATGGGATATGTACAAAATATTGATAAACTAAATAAATATTACACTCGAATCAATTATTAACAAATAAAATAGATGTCTCCGCCACTGGTTTGTCCTGGTAGGCCCAATGGTTCGTAGGTCCGGGTCGCTAGAACGACTGCGAACTGGCTCTGGTAGGTGAAATAGCTTCTCGAGTGGAAAAAATGTCCGCCGCTGTCGCCGGTACTAGTCAAACATAAACAAACCAATTAGCTTTAATTTGTTGTTGCCAAAGAAGTAATTTCCTTGCGAGGGGGATAAACGGTATTCGGGATTATTAACAGTGAGTGTTAAACTTTCCGGCGTAAGAATTTATACTTAATCAGAGGAAAATTTTCCTTGCAACGTGAACTTTGTTAACCACCAGTGACAATTTCTGTACCGAGATACACCTGTGTCTCGTTAGATGTAAATAGCTCCAGAATAAACAATCTATGTCTATTGTGTATGTCTATGTGTATTGAATTGCAAACTTTACTGTAATAAATCTTCAAACAGGAGATTTTAATTAAATCAGTTTTCCTGGAAGTGAAAACTCAAACTACGCGTTTTTAACAGTGCAGTTGTGGTATAGATAATTCAACCTTGCTTTGCGTAAATATTACTCGGATAGGATTTTGACATTTACAGTAAAAATATCGGGCGCACGGAAAATGCACTCTAATTAGTCGGCTAAAATTCTCTAGCCTACTAACGAGAATGGGGTTAATTCCCCTACAAATTTTCACAAAATTACTCTGCGACAGAATTTGTAGATCGCTTTGAACTGTTCAAAATACTCCAAATCAATTCAAATCTTCTAGCGGGACTTACAAAAATTTGACGTCTTGTGAAATTTCTCCATACATTACGACAAATCTTGTACAGGGCGTTCAACTAATAACAACAGTAATTATTAAGGCTTATTTATACCGTCGATTCCGCACCGACCTTATAAGCAATAATAATCTTTATACACAATTTTCTATTGATTTTAACCGTTCCAAACATCGGCACAAGAGCAAAAAAAATGTCTGCCACAGGGAAAACGGAC
>JABXWE010005665.1:0-25828 GCA_014611495.1 Limonius californicus
GCCGCCATTTTAAATGATAGAAAATTTAATCATGGGCTAAAAAATAATATTTAACTTCCCATTAAAGCACACCAAATTTTGTGGTAAAATATCAAGTCGTTCAAAAATTAGTTGGGGGGGGGGTTACTTTATAGACACAGTGTATATTTAAATGTAATTATTTTTCTAAAAACAAATCTGTAATTGTAAAACTAGGATGTTAATACACTGCAAATGATTTTTGCCAAACTGTTTAGCTTCAAAACTAAGGCCTTTACGGTTGTTTGAGAATTCTGAATATAATGCCCGTTTACTAAGAAACTAATAATCCAATTGACTGAAACTTTAACTTAGTTGATAGCCCTAAAGTATTACTGAAGTATTAGAGCTGGAGCGTGCACAACCAGTTTTAGACGAAACCAACTGCAAAAGTGGCACGTGGCAACGGGTTGAATTTTTCGAAAACTAGACTTCAAAAACGGGTATTTGTGTTTTAAAAAAATGTTTGTGATGTAATGACTACCTAGAAGAAATATATAAAAACAAAGCATCATTTTTTGCACCATCAAGCATTTTCATACCTCTTTTATAGTAAGTTTCCAAGGCGGTAGATTACGTTTATCACCAACGGGCGGTGAGTAAAAAATGGGAGGTAACACGCTTTACAATGCAAATTTTTAATTATATATTAATATTAATTTGTGCCAGCGTGGTTAAAGCACCGGGCTCCTGTGCCGCAAGTCGGGAGTTCAAATCCCCGACTCAATGCCTGGCGGGCAGCGTACCCAGTGGCTTTAAATAATCAAGTACCTGCGTTCAAATGAACAAAAGGTAGCGATGCGGTTATCTAATGCGTTATAGCACTACATGTCATGAATTTGGCATGCGACAACCGGATGTGAGAGCAAGGATACGGGAGGTCTGACCTTCCGCATTGCAGGCCAAACTCCTTCATGAGGTGTAGTACTTCACCATTATTAATATTAGATAATACAAATAAGAAAGCATTTTATATGTACATCACGTGTTCGAATTGACCGCCTTGGGTAAAAATTCTTGCCTCATAGCATGTTGTCATTTATTGCCTAACGTTGAAAAATACCAGAAATATTGTTAATTTATAGAAAATCATGGACGATGCGATTTCGGAAAACTTGTACGTTTGCAGTTGGAATTTGGTAATGACTATTTTCCAGTGTCGCCATAAGAAATAGTCACACGGATTACCATAGGGGGAGCGTGGAGGCTCTGCAAGCAATCTAATGATTGGTATTATAAAATTCTCTTGCAATAAGACTAAAATATGTAGGATCATGCATTAACCATAAAAAATGGCGCGTTTGTAATGGGATTTCCTCCAGCAATGCTGCTAACTTATCTTCTAAACATTTCCTACAATTTTGACCATTGTGTGTCGGCGGCAAAAACATTGGTCTAGTCACGTAATTATTAATAACGTCGGTTACCAATACAGGAAAATGTTAGCTGATGGCTAGAAGGTATTATTGCGTATGGATTAGATCAATTTATTGATGAATATTGTATTCATTCTTGCATTGCTTAAAAAATTACCTCGTTGGTAAAAAGGACGCTAGTATGAAAGCCACCGTTCCAGACAATGTTTACAAGAATTTTTATCATTAATTTAAAGAGTAGAATACGCCCCTAATCTTTCGTTATGTCATTCAGATACAGTCTGTACATATTTTTTCTCGAGAACTTAAATTTAAACATAAATAATTGTGGACAACCTCATTGAAATGAAATATTTTTTTTATTACTCGTTATATATCCAATATACCCCTGAATTAACCTTCCCTTATGTGATCATCCTGTATAGGTAGTAGAATTGATGCTATTATAGATACACTCGGAACATAATTAGCGATCGCTGTTTACTCTTTTCACATTTCGCGTTCTATTTACAATTAGTCATCGCTTTTATTTTTACGTATCCAAACTTTCGATTATTTGAATTTCTACTTTCAGTTTCAACCTATTCAAACATATCTGCTGAATATGATCCCATGACTTCAAATTTCGACCTTTTTCGAGCACACCACTTATTCTGGGCCTTGGGCAACTTCCAGAAGACCTAGAACCATTACAGTTTCTCGGTAAATAACAAGAAACTTAAAAGTAGGTAGAACATGTTGTCTCGTAACTTGAGGCGAATTGCAGGTGGGGAAAGGTGTTCTGGGGCACCAGACCTAGGGTCGGCTCTAGTGGGGCCTCCTCAACACTTCTTGAGTCAATAGTCGTCTGCAAGAAAGTAATCGGTTCTGTATTGCTGTTCCTTGGCATAATTACGATAAGCACACGCGGGTTGCTCATCATGTGATTTTATAAATGAAGTGCCTTCGAAAATAAATTTTGATTTGAATTGTATAAAAGTCGATCGAGGTTAATTATCATATTTAAAAATGGTAAGTATTTGTTCTACTTTTGGTAAATGAGTGTTGGAGTCAGTTCTGCTTTTGGAAAATGAATGTTGGAGTCATGATGTTTGTTTTGAAATCGCTAATGTGAGAATAAAAACCTTTGAAGCTTGAAGCTGCGAACAATAGTTACTGCAATTATTTTAGTATAATATTGTGTTATTTTTGTTACACCTTGTGCCTCCAAGAAAAAATAAATCACAATGTGTAACAGTTATGCATGCACGCGTACAATGCAGGTTGAATTGCAGAAGTTGTTATGGATGTGGAATTACCAAAATGTACTAATGTTATTAATTGTTAACATTCAAGTACAGGGAATAGAACAAGTTGTTTTTATAAAAACGTAATTATAAAGCTTCAGCTTTTTGCGATGGTTCAATTAAATTGTTTTTCCTCATCAGCTCCGTTTCGTGTAATTTTCCTAAGACAGTTATTAATTAATTTTTGCTAATTTGTTACACGTAACTTTCGCCAATACTTAAACCACATTAACGCCATTTTGCACTAATTATTACAGGAAAATTACTTGAAGCTAAATCGTATCCAACTGAATTATTTGGCAATCTACAGACTTGATCAAGTTTTTTCAGTGCTAACATTTAGCAATATTGCCTCTGTATCATTTCAACATTTAGCCGTTCTAAAAATACCTTTAATTAGCTTTTCAGTGGCGTAATTATTATAATTTATAGCTGGGAAAAATTGTTTAAATTAGATATTAAATCCGATTCACACGCACCTAATCCGGAAGTAACTTTCATATAATGCCAAACAGAAGGAAGATGAGATTGGCCAAACCTTTAAATGTTAAGGGGTCAATCATGTTCTTTATTAAATCTATTCGCTAAACAAATGGCTTTAATTACTGCTTACTCATACGAATACGCTAATTTGGTACAACAATCAGTAATTGCCCTAAATGCAATTAAGTTGCTTAGCATGTGGCAATAAAAGGGTAAACCGTTCCATACATTTTAATGGTGCGATAACAGGAAACTTCCGTTGGCATGTATTCACTTTCTGATCTGTTGCATATTTGCGGTAATTGAATATTAAACAGTAAGTGGAGTTATTTTGCATTTTTTTGAAAATGATACTGTTAACGTTACCTTGAAATAAGAAAGTTGTTTACAGCGTATATAACTAACAATTAATTGTTTTTGTTTAAATGCAGTAATACATGTTACATTGAGTTGCAAATTTATGATCCTTCGTAGACGCGCTAAATCAATCAAAATCGTTAGCAGGATATGGCACTGTACCATCAAGTCAATGAACTGAGCAGGTCAATAGGCGAGTTTTTATGACGCGAAGTGTGTCGTCGGTCATTAATTAGCGACATGCTAAATTATTTAACAAATTGCCCAAGAGGCCGATACTGAATTTCTGACACAGTTTTCGAAGCCGGATTAGGCAAAACTATTAAATATTACATATTTCAAGCATACGTTTTTGGGGGAATTTGTTGAGGTTATTCAAAACGTTGAGTAGTTTACAATTTATCAAGCAAAACAATAATGTCCTTGTGCAAAGAGAAATTCACGAAATATTTTGTAAAAATATACAATAATATACAGAAATACATTTTAATGATGCAGAAGAAAGAGAAAGTATGTTGACAATATACGACCAAATAGTTTGCAGAGAAAGTCATTATACTTTAAAGTTGTAATTTTCAGTGTTGTCCAACTGCTAATTTCATAGTAAATTCAAGCGTTGCAATTCACAGTTTAATATCAACGCATCACTATCACGCTAACCACATATTAACGATGACCTAGACCTAATTTTTCCCAGACGCAACAATTTACCATTTCGCATTTATTTTCAGGTGCTTAAACCACTGACGTTGTTGTTAGGTGCAATGCACTTAATTCTATGCCATCGAGCTCCTAAAGATGCCTCACTTCCGCCTATAAACATCTCAAATCCATATGAAATTAATAACCTGAATTACTACAACGCCAACACGGATCCTGAACCGGAAGAATCAAAACTATTTCGAAGAACCGTAAGCAGCATCGAAAAATCAGCAAATTATATCGATAAAACCGTCAGAGAAGTTGAATCGTTAATAAGTGCAAATTCGACGCTTCCTCGATTAACCAGGGGGGAAATATTGGAGATAATACAAAATATTACCAAAACAGATTCAGAAAAGCAGCAGGAGGTAAATAAGGTTCCGGAAAGAGACCAAAAGGCTATTATGCTGGTTATGCCTTATACTCCAGATAATGTAGATGAAGGAAAAATGCAGGAATTATTTACAAAACCTCCTGTTACAAGAATTATAGGGGAAGCGCCCAAACAGAGTCAAGTGGAAGTGAAACCTACAACCAAACGGAGAAGACGGCCTTTCCCACAAACACCACAGGGCGGGTTTTATGGGGAAGTTTTTCCAGAACCATTGCCAGAAAGGAAACCAACAAAAAGCCCCCAGAAGAAACCCAATCTTAGCATTAATTTAGAGCCTCCTCTAGAAAATCGCCCAGCACCAGTTTTTACTCAAAAACCACTTGTAACGAGTACAACAGAAAAACCAAAATCGATTAAGTCTCCTACCCAACCAGTAATCACAACCTATAAACCATCCGTGCGAATCTCAACAACTGAAAGCGTGAAACACCGAAGAGCAAGTCCGAAACCTTTTACCACTTCAACTGAAATTTCTGTATTTGTAAAAGATAATCCAAGTACTACAACAACCAAAATACCGCAACGCAAACGGCGCCCTTCAAAATCACCTCAACGTTTTCCAAATCATAAATACCCAGAGGATTCCCAAGCTTCGTTTGTTAATGAAGGTTTAAAATTGGTAGAATCTCCTAAATTCAGCCCCACAGACCTCAAATCACCGACAACTACAAGAAAAGTGGAAAAATTTGGTATTACAACTGTATCTCCAGCAAAATCTTCCAAACCGCACCCTTTTACAGCTGCCGATCCAGTTTTGCCATCCATTAATTTACCCGATGATTTGAAAGCTACACTGGAAGATCTAAACCTAGGCGATTCCTTTAATAATAAACCTATCAAGTACGAACCTGATACTGTGAGTTATTTTAAACCGCCCCCTTTGAAAGAAAATGTTAAAGAAATTTTGGCTTCAATTGGAGTGTTTCCTTCCACCACAACTACAACACCCATTCCGGATATTTCGAACGTTGCTGATACTTTAAATCCTGATATGAAAAAACTTCTGATGAGTTTTGGTTTGTTGCCAGATCCTAATTACAAACCCACCGTGGTTAATGAAGAACCGTCTATTGGAGTACCTACCGCAGAAGTAAACCCGAATTCTTATATCCAGTTCAAACCTCTACCAGACGGTGGTCCTACTAGAGGTGATATGGAAGAATTTTTAGGACGTTTTGGATTGGGAAGAAATTCCAAAAATACACGAAATCAGAAAGCCATAAGTTTGAATAAAACCGAAAAGGTGTTAACTGAAGTTCCTCGAATTCAGGAAGATATGGTTCCTACTTACATGAGAGACGTTTTAATTGATTTGGGTTTAACAGATCGTCAAGGTAAAAAAATTCGTGCTCAATCTTTCCATAAGACTTTGGACAAAACAAACGAAAAAGAAGAAACAACTAAAAAGGATAATGTGTTTAGTCCCATGGAAACATCCTACGCATCGGAAGACGAACTGGAGAAATTAAATCAGTTGTTGGATATAATAAAGCAGTTGGAAAAACTGAATGGAACAGCAACAGAGAAAGATTTGAATAAATTGGATCTTAAAAATTTAAAGGATTTGGTAGGAAGTCTTAACAAGGAGGAGTTTGTACCTCTAGATGAGCAAGAATGGGCTCCGGATCCTTTAAATTATGATTCTAGTGTAAATAAAAACGAAGTCAAACGTCAACAAAATTCTAGCTCATCAACAGAAGTCGTATTTACAGTAACACCTGCTGCATCTACAAGTACTACCACGACTACTACCACTACAACGGAAGAACCCAAAACACCCGATATTAAAGATTTAGAGGATTCTTTTGGAGGCCCTTCTAATAGTGGCCCTGTAGCCACGCTTCCGCCACCAACTGAAGCACCCAAGACTGGTTTCTATTATCTATTGGATTGGAACACTTTCCTGGACATTGATGATCAGAAGGGGAAAAGGGTTAATTTAAGGTTCCAACCTAAAGTTGGTGACTCAAAACAGTTTTATTCCGTTAATGTGCCTTAATGATTTAATTGTATTTTTGGATTTTTATTTATTTGGGGTGCATTTTTAGCTTTACAGATTGTATTCGCAATACGTGCAAAGAGTACAAAAAATTGCTTGTGTAAATAGAAATTAAGTTGAAGTGAGATTGACAGTTGAAATAATTAGGTGAAATTTATGATGTAAATATTATGATTAGTTTTATATGGTTTTATACTATTTATTTTAAATCAAATATATTTGAAATAGACTCTATAATATTGTGTTCAGATGTCTGTGTGTTTGATGATAAACGGATAAGTAAAAACTTAATCGATTGGGACCTTACCTTGATTTCTCCACAGTTGGGCCTCTCTTCCCGAACACGGTACAGCAGTAATGAGACCGAATTTTAACTCGTGAAAATGTCTAATAAAATATATCTATCGGTGTACTGTTTGTGTTTAATTACAATTTATGTTAATTTGGTTTTCTGTGTTGATGATGAATCCATGTGGTATTCTTATCAATTTGGAACGGGTCATGGAAATCGAGAAGGTTAGTTTGTTACAACGAACTTCAATTACATTTTAACGTAATGTTTTGTAGAATTGGTTATAACTGACGTGGAGTCCGATAACAGTTTTAATTTAGGAAAAGATGTTTTGCGTTGGAAGAGCATTTCTTTGGGAAGTATCAGCTATGCTGTTGGGATACTGCCGCATGGGTTTGTTATCGTAACTGCAAAATTGAGTTCGGATAAAAAGAAGTTCGTTGTTAAATCTCAAAAAGTTACTGGTAATTTTACTGTTTTTGGTACAATGTAACGGTAATTACGACTGAATTGTAGAGCTGGATTCGCCTCCTACCGATTTGGAACTTTTTTCACATTGGAATGAGGACCTATTAAAACAGGAAATTGTTTTAGCCATTGCATTAGCTGAAAGTTCTCGAAAATTGTTGTTTTATACAATTAAGAAGGACAATTGGGTAAATTCTTAAGTATTGAAATTTGTGTCAAATTCCTAAATTTTATTATAGGAACGTTTGTGGGCATGGCACATTGATACCAGACTTTCGCGTTTGCACTATTTCAAACTAGAAGATAACAAACATAGACTGTTGTTAATACGTGATGACCTCAATGATTTCAACGCTTATTTATACGAATTTACGTTAGAACATTCCTCAAAACGTAATTATTGGTATGTAAACTATTCTGTCAGAAGGTATAAATGAATTTAATGTAAATTGTTTAGGCTTACCCAAACTTTTCCGCTTTCCGTCCCAGCGTTTAGTTCCGCGATAAACACTTACGGTTCTGACGCTTACCTCTCCATTCCGCAAAAAGACCTCAACACAGTCTTCGTGTACAAATTAACAGGCGATCGATTCCAGTTGTACCAAAACATAACCAGCGAAAATGTTTCTTATGTACATTCCTTCAAAATTGGCTTCAAATCTTTTCTGGCCGTTGGAGGAGAAGGAGCAGGAATATACAGATTCGCTCAGAAAGGCATTGTCTGGGAAGAAATCGATGGTTTTAATTTGGATTTTGTGGATTTCTGGTTCCCCATTCCTATTAAAACTTACAGAGATGAAGTCATACTAATTTTGCAACGTACGTTACAACACGAAACTCATAAATCCTTTTTCCTGGAAGTTGTTCTGTACAATGGAAAGAAATTTGTGCCACACGAAGAAATTGCTTGTTCATTTTATGGGGAGGTCGAACATGGTTTGGCTTGCATGGTAGACGAGGAAAGAGGGGAAGGACTTTTGGGAGCTGCTGTTGTGTCCTTAAAGAACACTTTAGGAATTTTGGTACCGCGTAATACAATGTCTGGGCTGTTCATGATGCATACAACTATGAAGAAATTGGAAAGTCCCGTTGGAATAGAAGTTAATAAGTTGAAAGAAGCCAGGAAAAAACTACAGGTATCTGAAGCAATATAAGTAACTATTAGTCGTGTAATTAGTTGAGTGCGTGACTCTGAGCGAGGTAGTGATTTCAGTTTCAAATAGTAAGAAACCTAGAAGTCGTTTTAAAGTAGAAGTTTTACTGATAGTAAAACTTCCAGTGGAATTCGTTGGTTCCTCTATTTGCTTTTTCTTCTTAAACCTGCTGTGTTCAATGTAGAACAAACGTTTGGTAATTTCCGTCCTTATTGTAAATTTCTTCTTCTCTCCGTTGGGTTGTGGGCGCGCTCTTCAGAATTCTCCATTGTGTCTATCGCTGGCTCTTTTTGTTCCAATGATTGTATATTTGGATCCGATCGAGCTGGATAGAAGATAGGAACCAGATAAGTAGTATTATAGTTAGAGAAAGGAAATCTACGTGTGAAGCATAATTTTCCTTGATAAAGTTGTGATCAAAGAATAATTATTACTTTGAATTAAGTGTTATTTGTTATGACTTTAATTTTAGCAAATGATAGATGACCAACAGTCACGCATCAAAGCCATTCAAGGTCGTTTGGAAAATTCCCTAAAAATAAACGAAACCAATACAGTGACGGCTGATTGGAAAATCGACACCCTTTCAGCTCCAATTGTTCAGCAAAAATTAGAGGCAGTAATTCCCGCCGAATCTCTAACTGTGGAAGAAATAGACATTCAAGAACTGAAGAATGATTTAGCTGCTGTTCGGTTCAATATGGATAATATTAAAAATAACATGTTAAACGCCGTGTGGCTTAATAAACCTGAACACCACTTTGATGAATTAGTTGTAGATGGGGAACTTCAATTTCCTCGTGAAAGCCACTTCAGAAGTGTTATAGTTGAGAAATTTAATGATGAACCAGTTCGTGATGCATTTAATGACTTGGTCAGGTAATTCATGTCCGTTTTTAATTATTTTCCTTAACCTATGGATAGTAAAAAAGTTCAATATATATATATATATTATTATCGCACGTACATGCTAGTAACTTAAATTAATATTAAAATAAAAAGGTTTAATAGATATTATGGTAAGAAACAAAAATATTCAATCCATCCCTGAGTATTCTAATAAACTCCATAAATAACTAATTGTCGTCTTTTATATTTGTGACTCAATTTTAAATTCAAATTGGAATGCAATTTACTATCAATTCTAATTATACAGGGTGTCTTGACTAATATAGTTCACTCCGAATAATCAAATTTGAAAAAATCGGCGAGACTACTCAACAATGGCTTGAAAGGCGGCATCGTTTACCATGTAAGTCATCTCCCTCTAGAGTCTAGACCCTCACCACCAACAAATTAGAAGTGGCCACCATCAACTTTCGTACAATAGTATAATCGATTTTGAAAGCAATTTCGTACATTATTAAACATTTCGAGCGTTAATGAACGACACTTCCGATTAATCTGGCTTTAAATTCTTCCGCAAAATTTAGTTGAAAATGTAGTGGGGTGAGATCAGGTGACCTGACTGGCCACTCCACAAGACTTCTTCTACCGATCCATCATCCAAGAAATGTGTTATTCAGATGCTGTCTGACTGGAGCAACATAATGAGGAGGAGCCCTATTCTGTTGAAAGAGTAATTTATGGAAGATTCTCGTTAGGAGGATCCTCGAATTATTGAAGTACTGAAAGCAGTTAAGAATCTCTTCGAATATGGATAAATCTTTCAGCAGGATGGGGCTCCTCCTCATTATGTTGCCTCAGTTAGACAGTTTCTAGATAATACATTTCCTGGGCGATGGATCCGCAGAAGAGGTTTTGTGGAGTCGCGAGCCGGCTCACCTGATTGCACCCCACTAGATTTGTCATCTAAAAGGTAAGAGCCCGTAAATTAATCAGGAGTGTCGCTCATTAACCGCCAAAATTTGTAATAGTGTACGAAATTGGTTTCAAAATCGATTGTGTTATTGTGTTGAACTTTTGATAAAATAACTTGAGCACTTTTTTAAAATACCATTCCTCAAAAACGAATCCATAGGATTGCAAGAAATTTGCAGATTGTACAAAAAGCAGATAAATCTTTCAAATGAAGTATCACTCGACACTCCCTGTCATTTAAAATTTTTTAGTTGGTGGTGGTGGGATAACTTACATGGTAACAGATGTCCTCCATCAAATTATTGTTAATTTGTCTTGATCAATAACAAAGTTATTTAGGATGAACTATTTTCGCTGGGACACCCTATATGATATTGTAGGAAAGAAAATATGCAACCTATTATTATATCTATGGGAATTCTAATAAGTTGTAAAAGAAATAATTATAGTAGTAGTAATTATAGTAATTGTGCCTCAATTTTAGATTTTGATGAAAATTCCGTATTAATTTCTAATTACCTGTTATTGTAGGAAAGGAAATATTCAACCCATTACCAGCCACAAAACCTTCACAAATTTAGAAGCGGAAAATTTAAATTTCGAAATTTTAAACGGGGTGGATGTTCATAACAGAATTGTCGACTCTGCAACTCCTATCATTTTAAGTGATAATGTTGTATTTGAAAATCCTGTTAAAGTTATAGGCGAAGTCGTTATAAAAGGGCAAGTCAACGATCATGATCTCTCAAGCGAAATTGTAGAAATTAATAAAAGATACGAAGGTAAGCGAAAATATAATGCAGTAGCCGAATACACTCTTAGTTATTTCTAGAACCTTTGAAGTTTGAGCAAGTTGAGGCTGAAGTTGCACAAATCAACAATCTTCCAGCACAGATAAACATAAATACTGGAAGAGGAGATACTAGTTCAGTTGACGTAGATGAGTTGGCAGTTGACGAGCTGCAATTTCCGGGAAACATCACCGTTGAAAATGTCAATGGGGAACGTTTTGATGAGTTTATTCAGTCTCTTTGCTTTACAAATATTCCAACCCCTATTCCAGGAGATGTAGTTATCACAGGGGTACCTTTAAATTGACTTTTAAGTAATCACGTTTGAAGACTAACATTTATATTGTAGGAAATAACCTTAGAAGGAAACGCAGATATTGGTACATTAAATGGTTTAAAGTTTCCCGAAGAATATGTAACACAAAATACAGATTTTTCAGTAATTTCCGGTATATTTTTAAACAAATATTTAATTCATAAATAAATTTTATTAATTGTAGGTAAAAAAATGTTTGAGGGTCCTATTTTTGTGAATGTTATAACAACCGACGGAACAGTGAATGGAATCAGGACTGAAGATATCGTAACTCTAACCAAAAATCAATCACTTACCGGAACTTTTACTTTTAACGAACTCGAAGTCACAGAGAGCTTAAACGTGAGAAAGTTTTTCAAAATTAGACAACTCCCATAAAATAAATTTCCAGGTTGAAGGTGAAATTACTGGCCCGTTCGTTAACGACTTCCTAACAAACTCACTACTCACCGAAGCCCACGAAGTGAAGGCGAAAGTAAATTTCAAAACCCTGGAAGTTGAAGGAAACGTGATAGTCGCAAATAATTACAACGGGGCTGATTTTGAAGAAATTTTAAACGACGTTCTGTACAAGGTTGGTGGTAATTCGGGGTTTCTTGCAAAATCGTAACTTTCTAGAGATTCTGGATTTTTTCATACAATATATTTTGGTTTTTAAATTAATGCAGTTTCTCTCACCGTTTTTAAGTTGCGTGTGAATATAGAGATATATAAGAGATCCTCACTTTCACTACAATTACTGTTTGCGTTTAAAAAATTTATGTGTTATGAAATCAGGAAGTTATTTAATCATAAGAATTGTAGAGCGTGACTGAATTAATTTACAATACCAATGGATGTGGATTACACAAAAATTTAATTCCTCATAATTGTTTTCTAGGATGAAGAAATTGCTACTATAAATGCCATAAAAAATTTTGCTGCCGGTTTTACAGTCCATAACGGCATAAATATCGATTCCAAAGCCATTGACACCATTCCCATAAACTCTTTTGTAACAACCAACACGGAACAAACCATCTCCTTCCAAACACTGAATGGTCCCGTTAGTTTCGAAAACCTCATTTTGAATGGTTTATATGGAGATATTAACATCACCAAATTGGAACAAGAAACTGTAAAACTAACTGGAGAGCAGTTTGTTTCATCCACCCTCATTTTCACCAATATTAATGAAGAATTAACCGATTTATCAGCAATCGATTTAACCATTGTAGCTACTTTAAATAATTTAACAGCAAGGGATTACTTTTTCACAACAGGGGACAGCAGGAGCTTAAACAACGTCCTAGATTTTCAGGCTATACGCACTGAAAATATATTTGTTGAAGGGGATGTTTCGGGAGAGCTTTTGGATTTTTCTCTGCAGGATTTTGATGCAAGGAGGTTGAGCTATACAAGAGATCAAGTGGTGACGGCGGCGTATAATGTTAAGCATTTGGAATGTGAAAACCTGAAGGCGAATTTAATAAACGGGGAGTCATTTGGAAAATTTTTCAATTTCCAATATTACGCAGATCGAATTGCTGAAATGTTATTTGAAGGCAAACTGAAAGTTAAAAGTAAGTCGTAATTTTCACATTTTTGTGGCTATAAGTTGCATTTTCCAGATCTATATGTGAATGGTTCTATATTTATTGATAGTATAAACGGGAAGGACGTAAAGGAATTTTTCAAAAATTGTGTATGGACAGATCGAAACAATAACTTCGATTCTGTAGTTTTTCAGGTGTTCTATTAATTACAACTATTTAACCAATTTAATTACAACATTTATTGTTTTAGAAAAATGTTATTATTAACAACTTAAGTCTTAAAAACTTCAATAATGTAGATTTCAAATTATTTACGGATAATATAGTTCTGAAAACGGAAGTAAACCCGGTTATAGATAGCTTCAAACTTTTTATCAACGGTTTTCATGTAACAAGGATGCTGAATTCCGAACGTTTAAATGATGTTCACGTGGATGACATTTTAACTAAAACTGGCGCTCAAGTATTGGCAGGCCCTTTAAATATTCATGGGAATGTTTTGATCAATTCCGACTGTGAAATTCATGAAAATATGAACGACGTTTCAGTGGAATACGTAACGAAGACTTTCCAATTCGGCGATAATACATGCGTAATTAATGGTGGGCAAACAAACACATATTTGATTTAAAACTTCACGAAATTCCACTTCCAGATGATGTAATGATGGGTCGTTTAGCATACATCGAAAAATTGCAAGTCGACGGCTACGCAAATGACGAAAATCTAGAAGAATTTCTAGCCAACATCGTGTTTAAGTCGGAAAACACCAAATTATCTGGAAAAGTTACATTTGAAAATTTGGTAAGTATACGTAGATGCCATTACTTTAAAATGAAACTTTGCAAAATTTTAGGTTGCGGTAAATCAAAATATGATCGTAGAAGACACTCTTAACGGTTATGATTTCGCTGGATTTGTAGAAGAAATGGTTGTCGTTACAAAAGACGATTTGATCGAAGGCTCAGCGACGTTTACGCAATCAGTTTATATCGAAGATGAATTGATTGTAGAGTCCGATTTAAATACAAGATATTTAAGAGGAATACAACTGGATAGTTGGAGTAAACGGGCGGTGTTTATAAATCAAGGACAAATTCCAGGTTTTCTTTACTTTCCTTCAATTTTAAATGATTATAATATTATATTTAAAAAATTACAGGAAGTTTAGAGTTCGAATATGTTACTGTGCAAGACAATATTTATTTAAATTATTTGAATGATATTAATTTGAATAATTTAATTCCATTGCGTACTGAGCAATATATAAATCAAACGTTGAAGTTCTATGAGGTGATACCTTATAATGACGTACGGGTTGGTAATCTTGTAAATGGTCTCAGGCTTCAGGATGAATATCGAAAAACTTTATTCGATGTAAATACCTATATTATTTGTTTTCGAACCTAAATAGCAATAGCATTTTAGACTGGCGACATTCAAACCATAACACAATGCATGAAATTTTATGGCGATTTGCGTGTAGGCAAAAACATACAAATCAATAATCTTGTGAATGGAAAGGATCTCAGGAAACTTGTAACAACGGATACAGATCAAAATTTAACGGCTTCGTATAACTTCACTGATAATACTAATTTAGATTCTGATTTAATTATTTCTGAATCAATAAATGGTATTGATCCCTTCGAATGGAAAAACAGGAGCGTCCGAAGCTACGCTGAGTACCCCCAGGAAATTTATGATACGTGGAAAATTGAAGGTAACACTACTTTTAAGGATGCCGTTGATGGTGAAGGACTTATTGGAGGATATAATGCCCTTAAATTGAACCAAGATGTTTTGGAAAAGCGAATGGTTAAGACGGAAACGGAAATTGGTTTAGTGGTAAGATTCCATGATTGGTTACACTTTTAATATTTCGACAATCGATTTTTCTTTGGCTTATTTCTAAATGTTGTTTTTCGTTCTAATTGCGTCTAATGAATGAGTATACACTCAGCTCTTGGGTTCGAATCCCATGATCATTATAATTAGAAGTGAAGTTATTAGCCGTGTATTATATAAGCAATATAAAAAACTTGGTTTAGTATAATGGAAAGCATAAGGTTGATCATATTTTTATTGCATACGTTCAATATATACAGCATACAGCATTATCTTGTAATTAAATTAATTTCAAATATTTACTTTAATATGAAAGTATACTTTACTCCATCATGCTTACATATTTTTAAATGATTGTATGTGTATGCCCCTTGTATGAAATTATTTATGTATTTTTTGATGTGGTATGGTAATACGAATCTTGTTACGTCTCTTAATCCAATACTGCAACCAAATATACACACATGTATAACTAAGTAGCTAAGACCAAAAAATTATTTTTGTTTTATGTTATTTTAGGCAAAAAATTGAAAAATGTTAAACAAAATACAATGTACTACAATCAACCCCATTTAGGCACATGGAAGGAGTATTTTGTATGTAAATAAAACTTTAAGGAATTATTCCATAAAAAAAGTAAAGATTAGCGGAATCAATAATAGATGCACTAATCTTAACTCCTAATTTTCCATCAATGAATCTAAAATATGATTTTCTCCCAGAGAGAATTTTTTATCTCAATTTGATATTAAAAAAATTGTTTTTATGTCTATATGAATTTAGTATTTAATTTTTTTAACACAATTTACAAAATTTAAGAAAAATGTTACTACTCAAACTAAATATTTATTTATATCTCTTACTGTTGATATCACAGGTTCGGATAGTACATAAAACTTATATTGTAAAAATTAACATAGTATTTTTATTACTAGATACAATAGTTACAATTACCAGCTTTAGGGAACAGGGGAATGGCGACGAAGGAGGGGCGGGGGGCAGGTGGAATGTGGGATAAAGGGACGAAAGAATGGGGTGGAAATGAGATGACAGAAGAATAGGAAAGGGAAAGGGGAGGGGACTGGAAGGAAGGGGAGGAAAAGGGGAAGAAAGGACAAGGAAATACAGGGTGTATCAGAAATAAGTAAACATATTTAAACCAGTAACAGATTGGCTCAAGTAGAATTCAATGGTACTATTCATTTTTCAAAAATCATTAGCTTATTTTTTTGAATTAAAAAATAAAATAAAATTTTGTTTGAGAACTGCTGATGATACATAGAAAATGCATTTAAGCTGTAGAAGGTTATTACCTAATTGTAAAGTAAATCCAAAGTGGCAAACACGTAAAAACTTGTCTGGCTTGTGATAACAACAACAGACTGAATAGAAATTACTGACCTACCTAATAGTATTGGTGTGTGGTAGGTGATAAGAATTTTTTTGCACTTCTATCTTACTCTCCTTTGCATAACATGTCTTTGAACTCAAATTGTTGTTATTATCCTGCGGTACTCCAACAACTTTGGGTCAAATTTTCAATTATTAGTTTTTCATATCTTAAGGGTCCCATTGCCAAAGAAATGTTTTTTCTAGTTTGTATATATTGTAATCTACCTTCGGATTTAATATTTGTACCTATTTCTGACACACCCTGTATAATGAAATAGGAAAATAGTTGAAGGAGGAAAAGGTGACAGAGACAATTGGAACATGGGGAGGGATGAATAGGGGAGAAAAGAAACGAACGAACAAAATAAAATCGAGGAAGGAAAGAAAAAATGGAGTAAGAAAGATATGAATGAAAGAGAAAGAAAAGAAATGGAGAAAAGAAAGAACGAAGGCAGAAAAGGCTGGTGGAAGGGAGGAAGGGGATCGCAGTTGTAATTTATAAAGGCCATCGCCGAACTTTTATGTCCTTTAAGGAGAGCAGGTAAATTTGGGGTACAGTTTTTCCGACGACTGGGTCGATGACGAGTCGGAAGCGTGCTAACACTGCGCTGCACTTGGCACTTCGAAAGTAACCGTATTTACAAATAAAACGCGCAAATGATAGTAATTAACAGGGAAAGGGCATGATTGCAAAATTAACTTTAAAAATTCACTATCGGCCAGGGAATCTTAGCCGGCCACTTTTAGCACCACCTCAGCAACAGCCGTAACGAATTTTATACCTTTGAACATTCCAATTTCGTATTTCGGACAGTGGCGTTCGTGAACGGGCGGATGTAGTGAGCCGGTGCCCCAATATATTGTACCGACGTATGTTCCGGGCGTACTTGCAAGATCGGACCGACCTCGTTGCTATAGCAACCAATCGGGATGAAACCGATAGCGACCCTGCAAAAATTTGTTTTTACAATTAAAAAAATATTACTATCCAAACTAAATGGTTACTTAAAACTTACACTGTTGACATTACAGGTTGAATACTATTTACTACTAGATACAATAATTGCAACTAGTTACAATTAAGAAAATAATATTACTATCTAAACTAAATGTTTATGTTACTATCTTTTTATAAAAATGATTTTAGTAATATTCTAAGAACATGATATATTCTTTGTATCTAGTTAAAACTATTAATTAAATAACATAATGTATTACAATTTACTTTCGGCTTACAGTTAGACCGCGTCGTCATTTGGGAACTACACCCAGCATTATCAGGAAGGACCGACCTGTAGCTTGTCTGACTTTACAAGCATTTGCTCTAGAAGCTTGGGCCATATTTGTTCGTAGGCCCTGCCTACCCAAACAGGGCCGTGTGCTTATATTAATCAAACCTTGGGGCGGACAAGGATTTGATCTTGATGTATTTTGTTTGCCAGGACAATAATACTTAATCGGCTTATGCCTGTTAGCTGTTTCCCATACACACTAACGTTTCGCCAGACATTGCAGCTTGCATCTTCAGAGTGAATAAAACACTGAACTCAAATCCGGGAAGCGGGGGTATTTAAACCTCTTTGAGCCAGTCGGGCAGAACGACGGAGTTCTGGTTGGCTGTCACCGTTGGGCAAGGACGGATCCGGTGGAGCGTGATCGTGTGATCGATGATGCGTAGGAGTCCTTAGAGGATAAACTACTGGAGTCCAAGCTTTACTGAGTCTAAAACCACCCTCCCTGTTTATGTTGTTAGGTTGCTTTTCAATTTCAATTGCTTCACGTATGATACGAGGGAAGTAATGAGGCACTCTGGCGAGTACCCGAGCATTGTCAAAGTCCATCTTATGTCCAGTTAAACCAGTATGTTCAGCCACCGCAGATTTTGTGATGCGTTTATGTTTGCAATCACCTCTGTGCTCTCGCAATCTTAACTCAATGGAACGACCAGTTTGTCCGATGTAGTTTGAGCCACAGGAGCAAGGGATATTGTAGATCCCGGCTGATTTTAAATTTGATATATGATCTTTTACGGATCTGAAACTGTTTCCCAAAGTTTCATTAGTCCTAAAGACTGTCTTTATGCTGTACCTTCTAAGAACATGCCCAATCTTATCAGTAGTGCCTTTACTGTAAGGTAGAAAAGCTAAGCCTTCCGGAGGTGCCAGTTCCTCCTTAGCCTTGGGCTGTTCTGCATTGCGGATTGCTCTCTGAAAGTCAGACAAGCTACAGGTCGGTCCTTACCTGATAATGCTGGGTGTAGTTCCCAAATGACGACGCGGTCTAAGCCGAAAGTAAATTGTAATATTGACAGTTCGAGAAACCGCGAAAGCCTCAAAGAATATATAGAATTTATTCTAGTTAAAGTTTCCACATGGTATTTATTTCAATCTACCTGTAACAACTAGCACAAACGCTTATTAAAATCAATTTATAAACATTTTAGAAATTTACAATACGACTTGTGAGTAAATAATTCCCATAAAGCATATTTAAACAACACGGCTTGGTACGTTGTTTGGGTATTCATAAATTCCCCTCTTTTTTTATTCCAACAAAATATTGATCTCAAATGTTTGCCGCAAAAACCACCAAGTAAATATAAGATAAGGCATGCATTATTTTAACGCTTGATACATCTAATCTATGATAATCCTAATTAAACATATGTGTAGTAGCATACGAAAAATAAATATGTGCTTTTCAGAGATGTTTATCGGATTATGGTATAGTAATGATTGTTAGAAACTAGACACTTCGGTAATTATGCAATATTTTCAGCGAAGTTTTCCCGGATATAACGCATGCAAATTAGTCAGAACTTGGATTGTGAAATTCCTGTAGGAATCCCCGATTACGTAACGTAAGATGTAGGTATCGCTGACGCTAATTAGTACTAATCATCATTTATCGTTTAACATCTCCATGAAGGTTGGCAACAATTAAATGTTTATAGGCAATACGATAACTATCTAGAATAATATAGTTCGAGGGATTTGTGATCTCACCTACAGCATAAAATGATTTATGAGGAAGTTAATAATTCTGTTGATAATTTATATATGCAGAGATAATTTCGACATTGTACTCGTTTAGCTGATCTGTGCAGTTTTAATTTTACAGTTCGTGAGCTGCAGATGATGGGAAAATGCCTTCAACCTACGAGTATTGAAAAAAAAACCGAGACTAACAATACAAAGTTAGATTTATATACTTACTATAAGGAATACCGAACTGCGCCACCATAGTTTATCAACGATAAATGGTGTAAGCCAACCAAAAGATTACTCGTCAACGCCTACACATTATTTGAAAAAATGAAATTTGTGACCGAAGGGACTAAAAACCTGTACTACAACAAATTAACAGGGAAACTAAACACACACAACTAAGAAACAGCAACAACTTAGAAACAGCAACAGACATAGAAGAAAGCTGGAAAATCATTAAAGAAAATATTCAACAAGCAGCAGTAGAGGCCTTGGGCAAGAGAAAGGTAAATACAAACAAACGAGAATACAAAACACCATGGTACGCCGAAAGGGTTAAAATATTAGCAAAAGAAAAGAAACAAGCGTGAGAATAAGAAATAGAGTCAATCAAGAAATTAATAATATCAAGAAATTAGGAGAAATTCACCAAAGATGTGGAACAGGACTTATACAGATCTCAAAGAAAAGTGTGGAAAATTATAAAGAGACAAAGAAAAGACATGAACGAATTCATACGAATAAATGATATCACAGAAGAACAATGGATTGCATACTTCACAAACCTATATAGAGAAACAGAAGAAGAAGATGACAGAATAATAAACAACGAGGAAAACAGTGATAGAGTACAAGTATCAGAAGAAGAAATAAACATACGAATAAAGCAATTGAAGAACAGAAAGGCGCCAGGTCCAGACGAAATACACAATGAACTCATAAAATATGAAGGAACAACACTAGGCATATGAATCCAAAAACTATTCAACACCGTAATAAACACCGGGAAAGTACCAGAAGAATGGAAGGAAAGTCTCCTAATACCAATACTCAAGAAAGGAAACAGGAAAAAGCCGGAACATCAGCTTAATGAATAGTGCGCTCAAACTATTAACGGCAATAATAAAGGAAAAGATAGAAAAAAGAATTGATATGGCGAAGGAACAACAAGGTTTTAGAAGAAACCGCAGCACTATTGACGCTACTTTCATTGTCCGACAAATAGTAGAAAAATCCATCGAATATAACAAACCTGCATATATGTGCTTCGTGGACTTAAAAAGCGCCTTTAATAGAGTGAGAAGGGACGATATTACGAACATACACACAGCAAATAGAACAGAATATAATACAATTGATTAAAGAAATAAACGTGAATAATAAAGCAAAAGTCAGAACGCCAAGAGGAGAAACAGAATACACAGACCTGAAGGGAGGAATACGACAAGGGGACTCACTTAGCCCGCTACTGTTCAACATGATAATGGATCAAATAACCCACGAAGTAAAAAAAACAGAAGGATACAGAATGGGAGCTCATAAAATCACTACAGTATGTTACGCTGATGACGCCGACAACGAAGACGACCTGCAGAGACAGCTCCATACCTTTAATGTCACAGCAAGGAAATACAACATGAATATTTCAACGGAGAAGACTTAAATGTATGGTAATCAGTAAGGGACCGCGTAGATTCAAACTGAAAATAGACGGAAAAAGCATAGAACAAGTCATGACATTTAACTACATAGGAATTGAAATCACGAGCGAAAGAAACCTGACAGCAGAGGTAAAGAGACTAGCAACCAAAACGACGAGAGTTAGTAGCTGCCTAAGAGAAACAATATGGAAGAATAAATATATGACCACAGAAAGTAAGATGAAGGTATACAAGACGACTGTGAGGCCAATCCTAACTTACGCAGCGGAGACAAGAGAAGACGCGAATAAAACAAAACAGAAGATCTATAATGTAGAAATTAAAATATTAAGAACAACAACAAGCATAATGTTGAGAGATAGACAAAGAAACAGTACCATACGAGAGCAATGTAACATCCAAAATGTGAACAAGTAGATAAAAACGAGAAAAAATAATTGGAATGAACGTATATGTAAGAACAACAAACCCTATAGTAGAAGACCAGTTGGAAGACCACCAAAAAGATGGCAAGATGATATACAGTCACCCACAACAGAAACGGAATAAGAGGCAGACAAACAGGAGCAACCCTAGTCATGCGAAGAAGAAGAAATTTAAGTTAATGTGTTTATAAAATGAGTTTTGTGAAAAATGTTAATAATTCCGAGAGATCTAAATTACCAACTATTATGTATAATTTATTAAACGCAACTTTATTTGTGAACAGTCAACTCAAATACGTATGCCAATTCTATCCGAACATTGATGACGTATTTTCGGTCTCGAAATTCAATTAACGACATCTTCCAAATGTAGTAATACAAGTTAAATGGTTACAAGTTGTTAAAAATATCCCATACTCTCAAAACGTACTAATTCTAAACCAGCGAACAACCTCAGATCATTTATTAGTTAGTAATAATAATAAAGGATTGTATGACAAAGCAACATTCACTAACCAATTGCATGAAAAAACGAAAGAAATAAATATAAGCAGAGGAGTAAGGAAGGGCGATGTACTTTCACCTAAGTTATTTACAAGTGCTGTTTAAGACCTCTTTATCACCTTAATGTGGGATAGTAAAGGCATAAATATAAATGGTGAATATCTATCACAGCTACGCTATGCCGATGATATAGTGCTATTTGCAGAAAATCAGCAAGATATGCAGGATATGATAAGTCAATTATACAACGCTTCAGAACTAGTTGGACTACGGATGAACCTAAACAAAACTAAAGTAATGGCAAATTTTGATATTACACCAAACATAAAAATAAAGGACATAGATATTGACGAGGTCCCAGAGCACATATATTTACGACAAAAAATAACAATAAGCAAAGAAGTTCAAGCGAAGGAAGTTGCAAGAAGGATCAAATTAGGCTGGGCCGCGTTCGGGAAGTTACAAAACGTCTTTAAATCAGAACTACCTCAGTGTCTTAAAACTAAAGTATATGAGGAATATGTGTTACCTGTTATCGCCTGTACTTCCGAAACGTGGTCCCTAACAAAGGGACTAATGAAGAAATTACTAGTAAGTCAGAAAGCTATGGAAAGAGCTATGCTGAATATAACACTGCGCGACAGAATGACAAACCAGCGGATTAGAAATTCTACAAAAATTACTGACGTTGCTTCTAGAATTGCAAGACTAAAATGAAGATGGGCGAGAAACATTTCGCAATGCCGGGATGAAAGATGGACTGGGAAGATAATGGACTGGAGACCACGCACAGGAAAAAAGTGTCGGCAGACCTAAAACACGATGACCGATGATATGAGGTCGGACAAATATGAAACGGGATTGGCACTACTGCGGACGCTATAAGAAACTGACTGTTTCCAAATCATATCCAAATTGTAGCTGGAACTTTCGTCTACACATAGCTAAAACGGCATCCTGTCAGAACTTGTGTGGTAGGCTGTGCAGCTTAGTGCAGTGCTACAGTACAGCTGTCACATGTGACACAAGTCAAACATGGAGCAGAGAGCGAACATTAAGTTTTGTTTCAAATTGGGGAGAACGGCCACGGAGACATTCGAGATGTTGAAAACTGTGTACGGCGATGAGGCCATGTCCCGTACTCGCGTTTTCGAGTGGTTTGTCAGATTTCGTGAAAGTCGGCAGGACCTTTACGATGATCAGAAGCCGGGTCGTCCGATCACAACGAGAAACCCCGTAACGATCGAAAAAGTTCGACAACTTGTGGCGGCTGATCGACGACTGACACTGAGAATGATGGAGCAGGAGCTGAGTATTAGCCGTGAAACCATTAGAACCATTTTGGAGAAGGATTTGAAGAAAAGGAAGATCTGTGCCAAATTTGTCCCGCACAATTTGACGCTGACCAAAAAGCGCATCCAGTGGACACCTCCCGCGACTTCATTGCAACAGCCAACAGTGACCCAAATTTTCTGGATTCAATTGTTACTGGTGACGAGTCGTGGTGCTTCCAGTACGATCCAGATAGGAAGAGACAAAGCATGGAATGGCGATCTAAGACGTCTCCCAGGCCAAAGAAATTCCGTCTCCAAAAATCGAATGTGAAAACCATGCTGATCACTTTCTTCGACAGTCAAGGCATCATTCACAAAGAATTTGTGCCACCGGGTGTCACCGTCACTAACCTGTACTACAACGGTGTCATGACGCATTTACTAAAACGCATTCGACGTGTGCGACCGCATTTGGCAGCATCCGGCAAGTGGCACCTTTTACACGACAATGGCCATGTGCATTCTGCCTTGATTGTGAAGACGTTTTTGGCGACAAGAAATGTCCCAGTCTTAGAACATCCTCCCTATTCGCCGGATCTGTTTCCAGCGGACTTCATGCTGTTTCCTCAGCTGAAATTGACCCTCAAGGGAAGGCGCTTTGACGACGTGGAAGACATTCAACGGAATGTTACCGCCGAACTAAACGCACTTCCTCGCGACAAGTTTAAGCAGGCTTTCCGCGACTTGTATCGTCGATGTCAACGGTGCGTAGACGTCGAGGGAGATTACTTCGAATGACGATAGAGGTATTTTCACCTATGGCTACCTCACATGCTTTGTATTTGATCAATCCCGTTATATACTTGTCCGACCTCGTATTTCCAGAACAGCAGGAAAAGACTGGAAGAGAAAAGCACAAGACAGACAAAAATGAAACAATTGGAAGAGACCTTCGTCCAGCAGTGGACCGATATAGATTGAAGAGAGAGAACAAGGTTATTGCTGTATAGTATTTTATTAATACGATACCCGACTTGTAATACTGTATTTCCCAAGTTTTCCAACTATAGACAAAACGCATAGGAAATGATATTCCAAAATTTACTGTCCGGGATGTATTGCTAACAAAGTGAACTGTATTATTGGTAAAGCTCGAATTTATAGGCACTTCAAATGGTCAAAATATGCGCATATATATGCGTTAAAATTAATAAAATATAAGCCCCCAATTGGTTAAATATGCACGAATATAAGCCTCATATCATACATAACAAGAAAATTAAGTAAGATATATTTTTTATTGTTGCATTATCGTATCATATCGCAAACAAAAAGATATGCAAAAAAGTACATCTGCATTTCCATAATAAAGTTTTATTGTGAAATTACACGAATTATTATATTATGAATCGTTAGAAAACTCTAAAATTAATTCTTTAATTTTATCAAAATTATTATAATAAAAAATAGCCGCGTTTAACCACGTACCCCACCTTGTAAGTACTGGTATGGGAGGCAGTGGTGTATTTGGAAGCTTTTCTTTATATACTGTAACACGTAGTGGAGCTTTTACAAACACCTTCGTAATATTGCTACTTAATTCATTTACAATAGGAAATTGATCCCTAACTTCCTCAGCAACTCTGTTTGTAACCCACGAGGTAAGCAGGAAGCATGAATTAAATTGTTATACAATACTTTTAAATTTCTACACGCCTTAACCATGTAGGCTACGGCATCTGACAACATTAATAAAATATTGTTAATAGGTATAGCATCGGGAAGGAAAGAGTTTGTTAAACCTTCATTGATGAATTTAGATATTATTACATCATTAACATTTTGTAATTCCTTGAAAACGATTTTAGTTAAATATTTTTGACTGCTGTTTCTGAGTGGTAAATTAAAAATTGCATAATTTGATTGTAAATGCTGAAATATGCAGAATTCTTAAAAATATACATAAAATTCCAAAAAATGCATAATATGCATTTTATAATTAGCGTCAATCAACTTTAATTAACGTAACTCGCGCAAAACCAAAAGCATTTTGTTGGCATATCACTGTTAAAGGATATACATTTTGCATAAAATCCGAGCCTTAATTATTGATTTTAGCTATTACTAGTGGCATTTAAATAAAAATTAATAATAATTAGGAAAAAATATTCATACGTTAAAAACGTGTAGTTTTAATACCAAATCAAAAATAACGCTATTTGTCTTGAGAACAGACGTTCTAGATTCGAACACTCAGACAAATATTTTTGATTTTTTTTTTTGTTTAATTGTTTCATGCTAGTTCTGGCTCTTTTATCGCATAATTATGTAAAGAATTAGCATTAGAAATTGTAGTCAAACTTTTTTTTGTTATAATTTAAATTTTGGGAAATATTGCGAAAGGTTAAAATATTATTGAATTACATTGTTAGATCTATTATGTTTAAATCTAGGTATTGAGTAACGAGATCTCGTCGACTTCGAATACTTGATAATTTTGTCGCGTTGTATGTAATTTTGATTATTATTATAACTTGAATTTGTTCTTTCGCTTTATTGCTTCCCGTAAATTGTCTTGCCGATTTATGTAAATATTGTTCTCTTTCAATAATTTTGTGTGTTACCATGTTGTTAATCTTCCAGTATGTTGATCTTGTTGTCGTTTGCTGTGCATTAAATGTTTAATTGTCCGGACTTTCTTGTTTGATTGTGTTTTTCTTTCCCCATAGTTTTTCTAAGTTAGCA
>JABXWE010005666.1:0-65204 GCA_014611495.1 Limonius californicus
GTATCACAACAATATATATATATATATATACATATATATCTACAGAATTATAATTAGACTGTATATGCCCAAAAATATTATTGCTTGTAATGTATCACGGATCTAACGAAACAGTTATAAACGAAGTTTACTATATTTGACTATTGTTTAGATTACTAACGAAGTTCTTCAGAAGCTGAGCCTACAATCTGTTTTCAATTTCTTCATGGAGGTGGTGCATTTAATACTAACAAAATTGGACTACCCTATACCACGGCGTTCTAATGGTTCGTTGGAAAAATGGAATGTATGTAAAAAGGATATCCGGTCAATAACATTACACGAGTCAAATATTACAAAAAGAAAACTATCAGAATTCCAAACGTGAGTTTCTGATTTCTATGGAATTACTTGTACCAAAATTAGTGTGGTATGCGATATCCTTGATAATATTCACGACTTTAAGCTCTCGCTTTCTGCAATTTTACAAATCAAAAGGCATAGCGAACAAGACACTGATGTGAAGCAGAACGAGAGTCGTTAAAACTTTTTTATGTACGTTTTTATCGACAGAGGACTGCAGAGTATCGTGTACGGGAAAATAGAAAACTTGTACATGTTAATGCAGAAATAAAATTTAGTCGTTCCATTCAGAACTACACCATAAACAGGCGATAAGATGTTACAAGCATCGTGTGACCTCCATTTTTAACAAACAATCTCATTTAGAATACTGGGTTTAGAACTAATGCCTATCATCCGCTCTAATGAGTCGGAAAACGGTTTAATGACGGATCTTTATTGATTTTGAATTGGAACGGTAAAGAAAAACGCTTAGGTTAATAATTTGACGAAAACTGTATGCGTAAGTAATGCAAGTCTGACCCCAGCAGAGATTCTTATTTATTCAATAGTTACGTCAATGAGAAGTCTATTGCAACACAAATGGAAAGCAGCTTCCGCACACATATTTACAGACAAATATTTAATATGATTTTATAAGGCAGTAATCCGTATATTCGCCTCCATGAAATGCAGAGCGTCTCGAATATTTTTATTTCCATGAAAATGCTAAGGAAGTTGGAGATTTTGTGGGTGTCCAACGCCGGACCCACGATATTGAAAATATTTAAATGCATTTTAATATCCTGTTTCTTTTCAGGACCACTTCCGCACGTATCGATAATACGTAAGGGCTGTTGCGAACTTCTCTGAAATAATGCAAGCAACAGAACTTGGTTTCTGGACTATCTCAGCGTTATTTTCCTGGGCTCTCATTTCAGTAGCTGGTTTTAACCAGAAGTTACAGAGGTGTTAAAAAGTTTTAGTCGAGCCAGTAATAGTCTCAGATACTTTTTCGCATAAGTTCGCCAACTACCTTTAACTATTTTGTTGGAATTATAATGTGCCTAATGTTATTGGTAATTAACTTTTTAGAATTCTGCGGAAAAGATTAAAATAAGGCTTCCTCTATGAGCAGATCCTTATAATCGATTTCGTATTCCTTCAACACTAGAAGACTAATCAGCAAGTAGGTACTTAAGGTCCTTCTCAAAAGAATTCCTATTAAAAATTCCAACACTGTTATGAGTATATAAGCACTGCAGTCCCTTCGCTCTTTGAATTTCGTCAAAAGCTGCAAAATGACATCCCAAATGAGACCGAATTATCAGACCAAATGCGATTTAAAGATATTTTTCATTAAAACGTAAGTGTTTTCAGTTGCAAAATCGGTGTCGTAATAAAATGTAATCAATTTTCTCTCATTCGAGGATGAAAAGATGGTGAATATGGAAAAACTGCTAATAAACCAAGGGCGACCAAGAAAAACCTGCGATTGGGCTCCTGGTATGTAACAAGAACAAGTCGTGCACATAGAAGTGTCAATTCCACCGAATTAACCAAACTGTGTTCCAAGGCTATTGTTGTAAACTTGTGCATTTCCACATTGAGAGGAAGGTTGCTTAATTTTGAATTTAAAAAATGGAAGAAGCCACTGCTTTCTGAGTTATGGGCAGTGTCAGAAGGTGCTATTTAGTGATAAATCAATTTGTACCATCAATAACCATAATGGAAATACGTATATCAAAAGGTGTATTGCGGAAGAATTGTCACCGAGATGTATATTTCCCATAATGAAACATCCCATCGCTGTTTCGATTTTGGGTTGCATGTCCGCTCAAGAAGTTGGTCGACTATATGTCATATCTAAGATGACAAAGACCTCCAAATTATCTCGAAATACTGCCTCATAAGATGCCACTTAGTAGATAAAATCCGTTTGCTGAAGAATTCTTTATGTTTCGGGACAATAATGCTCCTTTCCGTGCAGCAAAACTAGTGAAATCGTCCTCCAGGACTTATAAAATCGGCAGTATGGACTAGCCAGCACAATCTCCAGACTGGAACCCACACACACTTGTGCCGAAGGATCGCGAACTTCGGATATAAAAGAAAATCCGCAGAAATAGAATTAATCGATTCGTTGATTCATGCTTTGTTTCGCGGTATTTCGAAGGATGAACTAGGAAAACTGGAAAATTCCAACTCCATAGAGAACAAGGACTGGCCAATCAAATATTACCATCAGTTTAAATTTAAATATGCTTTTATATGTTGCTTAATATTAGAGATTTTTGTCTAATTTGCCTTGCACAATTTTTTAAATTTAGAATGCATTTACAAGTACTTGTATTTATTGTGATAATTATTATATTATAATAGTTAAGTGTCCATTTGACAAGCACAGCGAATGGTTTGAAAAGTATTTTAATAATGCGTTTCAACTACAATTTTGCTTATTTTTTAAGGCTTTCGCAGGACTTTTTAATACCACTGTATCTTCCACGTATTCTTCTGAATAGTTAAACATTAAACACCTCCGCCGTGGTTATCAATTTGAGTTGAAGATACGACATGACAATGTGAACAACCGGGAGTAAGATAACTGATAACGTCATCCGTGGTGCATAAAGCCAATGATAATTACATGCGTTATCAAAAAGCTGCTGCACTTCCTCCTTCGATTTATCACATAACACTTTAAACGGTGTCAGCACTAACGTTTGGTGGCGGCGTGAACCACTAAAATATAAATAACACTAGCTCCCTTCTAATCGAGCCGTGAAAACAACATCTAATTCGCTGTCAGCTCATTCTGTCGACAGAAAAATTCAATCTTTATCACTGCCCAGTGCGTCCATTAAAAAGGCGAAGCCTTGATTGCTGGTCATGTAGCTCGTTTGTCAACGGCGTCCACTGGAACGTTTATCATAAATTATTATTAACTCGAGCGGGTTTTTGGTTGCTTTTTTATTACACGGTAATGCACCCGTGAGCTCTCGAAATATTTTATTTTGATTTATCGTGGAAAGGCAGCTCGTGCTGCTTGACACACTACATTCGTAAGGCATCGAAACGTCGAAGACTAATCAAAGTTACATACACACGTAGGCTGCATTCGAGTACAATGGCAAATAAATTGCTATCGGAATTAAATGCCGTTTTGTGTTCAATTAACTACTTCCACCGCCAGTTAAGATTTTATCGCAAAGAAAGGATAATTACACACAAGTATGCTCGTTATCTGGTATCCAATCGAAGAAAACAATATTTGATTGTATTTGTATCAACAGATTAAAGCTAAATGAATGGAAATGCTTTTCCAATAATAATTGTGAAGCTTTCCTGCACTTAAAACTGTCCACTGAGCTACTTCTATATACTGATACAATACCAAAGAATACTTAAGTAAAACAGACGTATGAGATTCTTCCAAACGAATATAACGTCAAAAAACCTTTCTTCTAAATCATGACCAGTATATTCTTGTAGTATTACTGGAAACAACTGCTATGTTTCCAGATATTCGTTGGATATTTATTGAATTTTTGTGTCAAAACCCTGTAACCAAAAATCTACTGAAATGAAGTAGGAAAATCCCTGAAGATGAGATCATCAAATGATTTGAACATTCGCTTTGCTGTAGCATAAATATTCGTTGGGGCATCGTCTTGCTTAAAAATGAGTACATTCGATGTCATGGTTTTGAGGTCTTAATGTACAACATACTTAGGGTTTTAAGAGCAAAAGTTCCTCTTCCTTCAGAGATGCAAATAAAATTAGGGTCGTTCCTTGTTTATTATAAGAACTAGTACCATAGCAAACGATATAAAATAAGTGAATAGACGAAAGAACCCAGATTTTTTGGGAAAATATGGGCATTTTTAATTTACAGCTATTTTAATTTGTAAGAAAACTATGAGAAAACAGAGAAGTTGGATGAATATTATTCATGAAAAATACAAGAACGAGAATTGATGGATGAAGATTAGAATAATCGTAAGAAGTGGAAAACGAGATGCGAGAAATGGCAGATAAGGCTGTAAAAACACGTACTTTTGAATAATCAAACATATGTATATAAATGTTCTGTGCTTTCGAAATAAGAAAATTTACTCGCCCTTAAGAATTTAAGGGCAACACAGACACGTTAGAGGTTTGAAAATAATATGTACCACATGATACCTTGTCGCTTGCACTATTAACTCTACAATATAGAAATAGTAACTATCGAGTTGTTCATATAAATATTAGGCCAGTTTTCGGGCACAACTTTGGGAGTAAAAATCATTTTAAAATTCGTACTCACAAAAACTTCGAATCGTGAGTAAAACATTATTTCTACCGGTATATTTGTAGCAAGGGGCGAGGATGGCTCAATGGTAGGAGAGCCAAGCTTTGGATGTAATACTCCAAACGCTTCCTGGTTCGAATCTCTGCAGGTCAGAAATTTTTCTAATTCCCTGGGTGATCGGTACTGGGTCCCGGTGTCCATTTGCCATTGGGGATCAAATTAATGGCACTCATCGTATTACGGTTGCATAGAGAAGTAACATGAGCATAAACAAAAACATTCACAAACAACAGGCAAGCCAAGCACGGTTTCGCACCAAGACGATTACCCGCAGAGTCGGGCCCTGTTGTGCATAGCACAAACTAGCTTAGCCTTGCCTCACACCGCCTCGGCACTGCGCAAGCGGTACAAACGAGGATCATGATAATGAATGAATGAATGAATATTTGTATCAACGTTCTACGGTCTCATACAACTGCAACAAGGAGACGTTATGAACATATAACAATAGTCTCCTATATTTTAAATTATATTCTCAAAATAATTGCCTCGGTAACAAACTTGACTTTCGCTTTCATATAAAATTCCAAGTAATAGAAAATGCACCCTCTAACACAAAGTGTACCCAAGTGCGGTTGAAGTAGAAGTGGAGTATGTACCGCCTGAAAATGCCCTTCGCCAATAAATAAAAAACAGTTTCGTCGACTGTTTCTTGCTTTACTTCGACAAAATTCATATTAATTTAGTACATATAATACGAGGAGAATTTTTTATGTTATCTCCCTAGTTATGGAAACAAAATGCTATCCTGATAATTTTATTCTGTCAAGTCTCTGTGGCGTTTTAGAGTGTATCCTCCAAGTTGATACAACTCGTTTAAGATTTGTCATTTCTGTATACGAGGTTTGTAAATTAAGTAATGAGACTGGTAGCGTAGCGGTCGATCTGGCAACACTGGGGACGCGGGAGTGGAAGGGGCGGCAGGTGAACATGTGATACGCCTTCAGTACGAGTTCGAACTCGCTAGAGTCATTTGGTTGTCCATAGCGATTTTATTCGTGAAACAGTTTCTTCTATTGCGTTCTGAAAATGAGTGACATCAATTTCGAGCAACGGTGTGTTATCAGGTTTGTTTCAGACTTGGACACAGTGTAACGGTAACTTTTGCAAAACTTCTGTAGGCCTACGCAGACAGTGGGCCCAAGTTTTTCGGTGGTTTAAGGCATTTTAAGAGGGTCGATTGAAGATGAACCTCGCAGCGAAAGGCCTTCATTTTAAGAACCGATGAAAATGTCGACCGAGTCGAGGATCTTGTGCGTTCAGACCGTCGGTTGACAGTCAGAATGATCGGGGAAGAATTGAATCTGACTCACCGCCGTTCATCAGAGTTTGACCAATGAATTGGGGATGAGAGAAATGTGCGCAAAATCCTTTCGTAGGACCAAAATGGTATGGCAAGGCAACCACATCCCTTTTCCGTGCAGCCGTGTCCAAGGTACAGATTGCTATATTGGTCGCCAACCTCCGGTAGGAGATGCTACTAGAAGAAGAAGGACCGAAAGGACTTGAGGAGGGAAAGGTGCCTTCATTTTTTGAAATCGATTGATAATGATCCCCATTGTCTAGAACGTATCATTACTGGTGACGAGTCTTGGGTGTTTGAATATGACATGGAAACCAAGCGCTAGAGCATGGAATGGCACACTTTAACCTCTCCAAGGACAAAAAAGCAAGAATGAGCAAGTTGAAGATCAAATGCATGTTGATTTGCTTTTTTGATGGCCGGGTAATCATTCACAAAGAGTTTGTGTCTCAAGGCCAAATGGTTTATCAACACTTTTACAGAGGTCTGGGTGTTGCATCACGACAATGCGCCTTGTCACACAGCAATTTCAATAAACGATTTTTTGGCCGGTAAATGCGTTCCTGTGGCTCCTCAACCTCTTTATTCGCCCGACTCGAGTCTTTGTGACTTTTTCCTCTTCCCGAGACTGAAAAATCACCCCAAGCGACGTCATTTTGAGACACTGGAAAACATTCAAACGGCTGTAACCGGCCAGCTGAAGGCTATTCCAGTATCTGAGTTCCAGCACCACGTAGCTTCCCAATGCAGTTACTTTGAAGGAGATAATGTTGAATTGTAATTTTATCCGAATAAAACAATTGAAAAAAATCAATCTCATTACTTAATTTACACACCTCGTAGAGTTAAAGGTGCAAAAATGAGTAATTTAAAACTTGACCACAGAAGTGTCATAATATTTCTATCGAAAGAAATAATCCAAAGAATATCCGTGAGAGAATGGTGGCTGTGTATGGGGAAAATAGTCCGTCCTATTTTCAAGTTAAATTTTGTTGTAAACAATTCAAATGGGGCAGGGAGTCCATTCAGGATGACCCAAAGTGCGGAAGACCCCTTGAAGCACGAACACAGAAGTCCATAAAGAGAGATGAAGATTTGGTGTTGACTGATCGCCGAGTGACAATTTCACTTATTGCCAGAGAAGCAGGTATATCAGAAACATCTGCTATTAAAATTCTTCAGGAAGATTTGAGAATGCGCAAGTTGGTGGGTTCCCAGGCTGCTCACTTCTGAACAAAAATTGTGTAGAGGACAAATTTGCGAGGATAATTTGGCGGCTTTATCCCAAGATGAGGACTTCTCCTTTAAAACTGGGGATGAGACCTCGGTACATCACTGGGACCAACAGACGAAACAAGAGTCTATGCAAAGGCTTCATAAGGACTCTCCACCAACCAAGCAGGCGAAAACGCAATTCTCAGCGGGGAAAGTGATGACCACAGTTTTCTGGGATTTTATGGGTTTAGTATATGCCAATAGGGTCTACAATAATAGGGAATGTCTACAAAGAAAAAATAATTCATTTCAAAGCAGCTATATACGAGAAAAAGACCTCACAATTTTGCCCAAAAAACTGTGCTTCTGCACGATAACTGCAGGGTACAAAGCACGAATCGTTAAAGAAGCAATTGATAACTGCGGCTTTGAGGAATTACAACATCCACAGCCCTGACCTCGCCCCCTGCGACTATTATCTCTTTTCAAAACTCAAAAAACTCTTGAGAGGGCGTCGCTTTTTGTGATAAATGAGGACTTGAAAAACTTTGTGGAGTGGTATTTTGCAGAGTTATCAAAAGAATTTTTTTTTCGAAGGTATAACGTTATTAGGAAAATGTTGGAATAAGTGTGTCAGCGGTAATGGTTCTTATGTTGAAAAATAATATTTTGTTTGTTCCCTAACTTGTTTCCTTCATACTTAGGTAGATAACATAAAAAACTCTCCTCGTATTATTAAGATTTTAAAGAGTTTTGATTTTAATATGATATGCACAAAATTAATTAAATTGAACCAATTTGAGCTTTTTGAGATTAATAAATAAAAACATAAAAGTAAAAAAAACAGAACATAAATAAAGATGAAAAGAGAATAGTAAATACTGAATCTAATATCAAAGTTATTTAATTAGAATTTTTGCGTAAATTCAGTTGCAAGGATAACCTGTACAATTTGAATATAAAAAAATACATTTAATTTAATAACGACGAATACTTTGAATTTTATTGCTTAATCTTCGTAATAAACAAACTAAAAACTTCAAAATAACTACTACAAAAACAAGAAAGTTTGGGTTTTATTCAAAGCTGAGTTTATAGGAAATACAAATGCTTAGTTTAAAAAAATTGTTTGTTCCTAGACACCTACAGCTTCCAGAGCAACTTTGCAAACAACAATTATGAAGTTCAAATTTAGTTACACAACAGTCGCTACTGAATTACAAATTTAATTTTACGTAACTGTTGAGAAAGGCTAACCTAAGTACTGGACCATTAGTGATTTAGAATTTAATTTGAAGTTTGGTTTATGTTAAAAACAATAATATTACAGTAGTAACTACAATAAAAAATACACAAAATTGATTACTTTAAATTTAGACCTAAAATTAAAATTTCTAAAGTTTGACACGGCAATCAACAGTAACTTATATCTCGATATTTGCTTCATTAGTACGTGGTTAAAGTTCCACTCGTTCGATGCAATAAACGCAAACCATTAATACGAAAATTTATTTATAGCCAATGTTAGACGATAGTCTGCGTTCAAGGTAGCTCTACGTTCAAGGTAGTTTATGAATTTAACATTATTTCTAACTACGCAAGCTTCGCTTGTTTAATGCTTTAAGAAACTTAAATTTGATATCGGCATTAATGCTAGTAGGCATACAAATTTCAAGCAAAAAGACAGAAATTTAATTAATTTACCAACTTAATATCCAGGACAAAAACTAATTTAATTATAAATGAAACACCGTATTTTGTTCTTAATACGAGGATTGTTCGATAACTATGAAGCCTAACACGGAGATCGCGCGAATTCGGAGGAATCTTCTTTACCATTCTGTAGAACTATCCTTTATTAGATTAAATATGATAGTACAGAGCGATCTGTTAATTAGTCTGTTTTTGACAGTACGCCAAAGTGAACGTCTCGTGTGATTTTGTAAACAATGGAAAAAACTGAGTTGAGAGCAGTGATAAAGTACTTTTATTTGAAAGGCTTAACACCAACCGAAATCAAAGCAGAACTGGATTCAACACTATAGGAATCCGCTCCTTCGTTTTAAATGGCTAAAAGCTGGGTTGCTGGATTTAAGCGTGGTCGTGTGAGCACAAATGATGAACCCCGTAGTGCACGTCCAAAAACTGCTACTGCCCCGGATACGATTGAAAAAGTCCACCGTATCGTACTGGATGACCGTCGAGTAAAAGTGCGCGAGATAGCAGACATAGTGGGTATCTCAAATGACAGTGTGCAAAGAATTCTAACTGAAGAATTGGAAATGAAAAAATACTCGGCGCGTCGGGTACCGCGGTTGCTCACACCGGAGCAAAAACAGGATCGTTTGAGTGTTTCTCGCGACCTTTTGGCACGCTTTCGCCACAATCCGAAGGATTTTTTGCGCCGTTTCATAACCGTCGAAGAAACCTGGGTCCACCATTATACTCCCGAAACCAAACAACAGTCCAAACAATGGACACACAAAGGTTCTCCGCCACCAAAGAAGGCAAAAACGGTTTTGTCAGCAGGAAAGGTTATGGCAACCGTATTTTAGAATTCTCATGGAATTATCTTGGTCGACTACTTAGAAAAGGGGAAAACAATAAATGGCTAGTATTATGCCAATTTGTTGCAACAACTTAGCGACAAAATCAAAGAGAAACGGCCTCATTTGGTAAAGAAAAAAGTGCTTTTCCATCAAGATAACGCACCTGCCCACAAGTCTACCCTTGCAATGACCAAAATTCATGAATTGGGATTTGAATTAGTGCCCCATTCGCCCTATTCCCCAGATTTGGCTCCCAGTGACTATCATCTGTTTCCAAACCTGAAAAAATGGCTCGCTGGTAAGAGATTTTCGTCTAATTCCGAGGTAATCGCTGCTGTAAATAGCTATTTCGAGGACTTGGATTCATCGACCTACAATGAAGGCATTGTTAATTTGGAATATCGTTGGAATAAGTGTGTTTGTTAGGCCACGTAGTACGTAGTTATCGAACCATCCTCGTATAATTTGATTACTATGTTTTAATGGTATACATTGAAAATCTTAAGGCTGGTTTGAATTGAGCCGATCCAGTCATATATTTATAATTTTTTGGTTGTCTTTAGATTAAATATTTGGTAGATAACTTGAATTAAAAATTGAGCAGACACACGTAGGATGTCAAAGATGCTATATTTAGTTTAAAATTAGCACGCCCCGGTGCAACAGCTCTCAACAAATTATTACGTTCCGACTTTGTGTGAACGTTTTGTTTGAAAACAGAAAACTGGAAGCTTTTGAAATTCATTGAAACGCGATAATTAAAATACGTTCCCTTTCTTGACCAAACGTAACCAAAGGCACTCCGCTCCCTCCCACCTTATTTAAAATTATGTGCGTGTATTCCACCCGTTTTTTTTTTGTATTAAGCATAGAAAAAGCCGTATTGTGCACCCACATGCCTTCCCATGGTTAATTCATAATTCCACACCAAACCAACTAAAAATGTGGGACATTTTCAATGTTTACTGTCGTCCAAACCAATGATTCTTACACCTACTTCGCTTTGTGCTTCACTTGCTCTAGGGATGTGGGTGTACGATTAGATGACTTGGCTGTTCCACTTACCTGAAACAAAAATAGAGCGTTTTTAGATATTTCTTTCTGCAAGTACATTTAAAAATAACGACATAATAAATAAAATTATGCTTAAGCGACTTTTAATTTAAGACATCAATCAGCCTTGTGCTTCCTTGAAAGGGATTGAGTAATCAATGAAACAATTCGTTCTGATGAGTGTTATTACTTCATTTCCGCACGTCTATGCTTGATCTATAGTTTAATCTGCAATTCTATAGCAGGCTCGTATTGAAAATTGAGATTCGCCCAACGTGTCAGAATCACGTTTTAATTTGCACTTATCCTAACATCCTAGCCTTCACGTTGTACGTTTGAAAGGGGGAAGTTTTCAACATGCAGCGCACAATGCACAAATAACAGGTAACATGTTTTTCGAAGCACTTACAATAAATTGATAGATCTTTAGCCTTTTAACAGTGTAAACGCTCCGTCAAAAGAATGGGCCGCCAATTGACTTCAAGACCCGTTCAGAAGATCTAGCTCTCGGTTTAAACCTTTTCATTTGAAAATTGAAAACTATTTGATACTTGCTTGCATATTTACTATTTTACTAATTCATATTGGTGGCGAAAAAAAAATATCAATCACCCTCGGCCCTCAGCCACAGTTGTTTGCAGTTCTACAGCACAACAGTCTACAGAAATATAAAAGCACACAAACTTTAAAATATTATTTTGATGACGAATTAAGTGCGCCGAACTTGCGCAGAAAATATCTCTCCCCTGTGTTGGGAAGAACTGACAACTACCAACGTATCAAGGTGTAGGACGTGTTGCCTAAGGTTTAGAGAAACTCCTTTGAGTGTTAGTAGGCTTGGTCTTTACTTGAAACACTTGATATATTCCAGCAAAACGTTTTTAGAGTGAAGTTAAGCCTACCTTAGCTGTAGGCCCGGTTGGTCTGTGTCATTTGTAGCGCAATTGATGAGACACTGGTCTTTGATAGGATGCGGCACGTCGAGTAAAAGAAGTGAGAATAAGAGAATCTTAGTCTAATAATATTAGAAAAGGTATTACGCAGATAAAATAGCAAAGAATATACAGCAGATGCTCGATAACGTAAACGCCCGATTATGGAAACATCGCGCTAATGTAAACACAAAATTCTTACTATAGGATCAAATGGCAGACCTGATAACGTAAACAATCTGTACAGCTCGATAACGTAAACACTTCTTTTTGTTATTGTTTTTATAATATACATACGTGACTCTCAGCAAATTATTTGTAGGAGCAGCGCTGATTTCATTTTAGTCGTTGTTAAACTTATGTTATGCGTTTATGCATTACGACTATGGCATCCACATCCAATAAAATAAAGTGCTTCAGATTGAGTAACAAAGTGAAAATCATAGACAAGGTTACACTAGGTGCGGGAGTGACACAATTATCAAAACAAAATATTAATTGGGTTATTAAACGGCTCTTTTAATAATTTACTGATTAATAAAATCACGCTCTCTAATGTAAACATTTCAATAATGTTAATATACTCGGGTCTGAATTAGTTCACGTTATCGAGCCTCTGCTGTAATTACTATAATTTACGGAATACAGAAAAGAGAACATATTTCAGAGCAGAATGTATTAACCAAACAGTAAACCATCAATGGCTAACAGTTAAAGGCAGAATCAAGCGCTAGACTAACGACAATTGTAAATTGTTATTTCCAGATCGGCAAAAAGTTTCGTTTGCTATTCCATACCACAAAATTAGATTTTCTGTTTCTTAAAATTATGTCATTAAAACAAATTAACAACTCCATACAGTGATAACCAGAAATACTTAAAAAAAATGCAATGCACATACCTTTTGCATCTCTTCATTAAAAAAATAAGTTCGTAATACGTATAACCCAGAATTCTAAAAATAGAAAGGAGTGCCGAAAATTAACCAAACGCATCTTATTGCTAGCCATTCTAAACTTACAGTATGTCCGCGATAATGTGGATATATTATACACCGGGTGTCAATAGGATGGGAATCGCCTCCAATTGTATATTTATTAATTGTTAAAATTGCAGGTGGTTAATAAGCACCCTACAATATTTTAAGCAGATATTAATTGTCACTCCTGAATTCATAGGAAACGATTTTAACTTCCTTAAATTGAGTGAAACACCTTGTATATTATCATTTAACCCCAGTACAGCGATACATACGTAAGGGTTTCTACAAAACTCAAAATATTATGTAAAAAATGTAAATGAAAAGATTACATTTTGGTCTTCCTGATTGCAAGTCCGAAATGTTTACCATTGTGCCCGTGGACTAACACCGTCCTTCCCACGACTTTATTTTTAAGTACCTGGTAAATTTAGACAATTCCCATGTTAATTCTAGAGTTGAAGGTTTCCCATCAGAGAAATATTAAGGATGTTTTATGTTCGGCTGGTTTTGTATATATTTACCAGAGCAAAAAAATCTTCTTGTTAAGAAGTTAGTATACAAGGCATACTTGACCTGTATATTTATATAGTTACAGGATTACCATAAGAAAATAATTAATCCCAAGTACGATTTACGTAGATCAATAACACCCCTTATGGGGGAGGTCTTTGGCCAACAATGGGATGTTGCGGCTTAATAAAGAATAAAGAAAGTTTTACGTTCTGCTGTTTATTGCTTGTATGAGCACGAGCAATACAAATCCTACTATTCGCTATAATCATTATTATTAATATCCGATATACTTGGGGGATTCCCATAAGAATTGTATATAGTTAGAGAGTTAGGAAATAAATAGCAAGTACAAGTACCAACTACCAGCTGTATATTTTTCATATTAACAAACAAAATAAAAATTTAATTATTCACTATTATTATTATTATAATTAAGTACCCGGCATACGCAGGGGATTCTCATAAGCAAATTATCATTCGCAAACAAATATTATGATCGGCCGTTTATTGTTCATATCAAACAGAGCAATAAAAACCTATGATATTTATTGTAAGTACCAGGAATTCTCATAAAAATAGTATATAGTTAGAAGATTCCCATCAGAGAATGATAAATACTAAATATGTTTTATGTTCTGTTGTTTATTGTTCATATTAACGACAGTAATAAAAATCAGATTAATGATTAAGTGTACGTGCACGCTGCTGCGGCGTTCATGTAAGTGTATGTTCACATTATCGCGATTGTACTGTAGTATAAATAGAATATTTATATAATAATGTGTTGCAAACTTTGACTGCTATTTCCTTTAAATAATATTTGTACACACCATAAATTAGAGCAAGTGCAAGCATCCACTGAACGCAGGATTTTCACACCTCCTACGAAACGGTGCGCTTCGCTGACGCACCTGAACATCTCGCCAAGATTTTACAGCTTTCGGATGATCTCACAGTCACCCCCTGGTGGAAGGGACGATTGTTACACGTTAAACATCACGGCCACATTCAGTATCTCTCAAATCCTACTATTAGAAGAGTGCATTTGGCCTAATTTCGAAACGCAGCGGGGTTTTCTATGGTGGATGCGACTTGCACTCTGCCTTTTGGATTTGTTTGTCTGTCGTACTAGGCGATGCTCCCACCTCGGTTTGATTTACCAATTATATTATATAAGTGCGAAAATATAAGATTGTTTTAAGAAATTTTGTTTAAATTTAAAAAATTACCAAAACAAAACAATTATAGGAAGATTTGGGTATAATGGAATGTCCGAGGCAGAAATCAGGTGTCAGATACACGAAATATAAAAAAACAGACAGTAAGCAAATTAGTACCAAAAATACTCTGCAAGATAAAAATAAATTAAAAGAAAACGACAGAACCTAGACTGATACTAGCCATTCGATGATATAAATCGACGATACAATTCTCTCTGTATTGTTAAAAATTCTAAAAGATTAGTTTTACAAGTCAGAATGCTGCGGTTGTAAAGTGTGCCATAAATATAATTTTATACGGTAGTATATTATTTGTTGTTTTGTGTTTTCTTGTTCTTGCGTGCTGTTAAAATAAGCCAATACGAATCTATTAAGCTTTTACGTCACATTAGGATTCTAAATCAGTGGTCTTCAAACAACAGATTGCGACTCGGTGGTAGATCTCTGGACAATTTTTGTGGGTTAAAAATTTACTAAAACATCATCTATTCTGGACGATCAAGTACTAAAACTAATTAGTAACATTAATTTGAAAAAAAAATATAATGATCATTCATTTTATCAAGCAAATGATCCATCCCACAAAATACCCTCCGCACTTACAGAAATCAAGAGTGGCCCAAAATGTTGATGTTAAAAATAGGCCGTGCCTTGGTAAAATCTTACCATTAGTCTAAAGAGAAAGATCTCCAGCTTCAAAAACAACATTTTAAGGTACTATTTCGAATGGGTGAGAAAAATATTATAAAAACAACAAATGAAAGAGAAAAATCGACTAGATAACATTTACAAACAAACGCGCAATAAAAGATGAAATGACTTTTGCTACTTGACACTTATCACAAACATTTATCAAAATGCAAATATATCAGTTGAATTCCAAGAACCTTCCAATCAATAACATTGAATGGGGTAGTCAGATACGGCAATAGTATATCGCCGAAATGATTTATATTGCATTTAGAAGATGCTTTTAGAGAAATAAATTGGGGAACTAAGGAAGTAAATATTACCAGTAAACATATTAATAATTGCAATTTTCTCGATCATTGCATCAAGCATACAATTTTGAAGGGATAATAGAGAAGGTATTAAAGGAAAAAGTTATTAGATACATCGATGACATAACTACTAGTATTGGAGCAACAAATCAACACAGGAAAAACTGATTAATGAATGAAACCAATCGTTGAATAAAGCTGGGCGGGTCAGAATTCGGGAGACATAACAACACCTTCAAGACGAACCACTTCAAAACAAAATACTCATATTTTATTTTGTGTATATTACCGGTTATTAATCATAGAACAAAACACCTTCCCTGCAAGAACTGTTTTAAAACTGAAAGTAGTGCAAAGACTAATTGAACTTTGTTAGAAATGCATTCGAAAGAGTATAAGAATTGGCCAATTAATTCCCCAGCTGGCAGAATAAAACGAAAAACAAGTTAAGTAATCATCATCATCATAATCATCATCACCATCTGACATGGAGCTGACTCGAGGGTCGATCCTGGATTACGCCAGGTCCACCCCATGCCAGTTTTTATATTTATTCAAAGCAATCTCCATTTAGTTTGATATACTTATTGCAACGTTCTAGCAGATTTTGAAACGTAGTCGAAAGAATCTGAAGAAACTGTTCAATTTGGAGGATACATTTTTCTTAAGAACAGTTTTCACTTTAGAAAAGAGAAAAAAGCCTGTCATGTCAAGTCAGGTGAATAAGGTAGTTCGATTGATCTGAACAAAACTGCCTTTTATGATAAATTAATTCACAATTAGTGCAGAATGAGCAAGTGCAGTGTCATCAACAATCAGCAACCCTTTTGTCGAGAAGTGCACTACAATAATATCTTCATCACGTTAAGATAGAATGCACTATTTATTAGTTGTCCTTCACGTACACATTCTTTATAGAACACACCTCGTTTGTCGAAAAAGGTAATTAGCATGGGTTTGATTCTGAGTTTTTGGAAATGACTGTTAGTGATGATTATCCAGTTCATTGCATGCGTTTCGCTTCAGGATCGCACAGTTTTAAACATTTCAAAAGTTGGAGATTTCCCTAATCATCCAGTTCACTGCATGCGTTTAGTCTCAGGATCATACAGTTTTTAACATCTCAAAAGCTGGAGATTTCCCTAATGTAATATTCACTCGTTGCTCCATCACAACTGATACAAATAGGATGAGAATTCTATTGAAAAAATGTAACGTGCTGCTTTACTTTTGGTTAATTTCACTTGACTCCATTGCTGTAACGTCAATCTGAGGATTAAGTTGTCAAACCTTTTTTTTACTTTCTCACTCATTCATACTACCGTCCCCCCCCCGAACCGCTTTCGCGTTACTTCAGGGGGATGCGGGCGTCCCTTACATACTAAATATTCATGCAACATGCACCCCAAACTTAACTAAGCAAATGCGGTCGCCCCAGTCGGGATTCGATCGCCCCAACGGAGGAACTGCATTTACTGTGACCTCGAGTGGCCAATGCGTTCTCGCACTCGACCACCACGGTCCCAAGTTGCCAAACCTAATAGAACATAAACAAATGGATAAAACATAAAGTAAATGATATAGTGAAAAGAATAGCACAGGTGGAATTAACATGAGAAGATTATTGGAAGACTATTCTAGTACACTCCTAGAACATTCACAAGAAGTATTGGAAGACTCCATAGAATAGGATGACGATATTATAAGAATAGAAGGAAGAAGATGCACGATATAAGCTAAAAACGAAGATCGGCGGAAAGAATGTGAGTGCTGTATACAACAGTGGAGGTACAGTGACACATAAAAAACTTCGATGTAGTGTTCCTTAAAAAAAGGTAACCGACAACCAAACTTATATCACAAACAGGTTGTACAACTGCCAAAACAATTTTAATTTTTTTTTATTTAGACATTAACACACTAAATGCTTTTGTATCACTTCTATGATAAAAATCTAAAAGAAAATGTTTCTGTTCTTATTCTAATCGCAAATTCGTATAAAGTTATGTGGCAGATGCTGAGTTTCAGATGACCGTTTATATACATATAAAGAGTATTATTGATACTCGCTTTGTTTTTCAAACGCCACTGTAATTACTTTTTTTTTGACAGCTCTATAAAATCAATGAATTACAGTTTTATATACAGAGGAACTTTAAATATTCACACAATGTTACCTATGGTTCCTAGGTGCTATACAGATAGATAGATTTGTGTAGAAGTGGATTTCTAGATAGAGGTTACTTGCAAATTGAAATTAGTCTACACGTAATATTCCGTGATATAAATCAAGATCTCTGATTTTAAGTGCAAAAGCTTGGAATACATGTGGTCTCAATCTATAATTCAAGTAGAAAAAGGACCAGACAGAGAATAACAAAGTTTCAGAATTGGTATCCATGCTTTCCAGAAGTTCGTAATCTACACAGAATATACTAGGCCATCAAAAGAAAGTTGTTATTGAAGGGGCTGCTGAGAAACAAGTTTAATTGCTACAACACAGTGTATATACCGGCATTGGTATTTGCGAACTATTTTCAGTTTCAAATTTCATAGTATTTATTATTTTATAAATGTATAACCAAACAAACCTACACCTGAACCTATATTTACATACATTTCCTTCTCAGGCAATCTACGAACTATTACCTCAGGTTAAATAATTACCTGCAGCTCAAATATTTAGGAAATGTGTGTTAGAAGACCGTAAAATATATAATTGCCAAACTGCAAAAATTAGTTCAGTTGGTCCGACATTTCTGTATTCTTTCAACTTTTCAAAGGCCACTGCGATAAATCGTTTTACTTTTTCTGTTGTCACAGTATAGGAGAAATCTTTATAATACATATTTGTCTATCGAAAAACTGAATTAAATGATTTTAATATAATCTTTCCGTAGTTTGCATATTTCAAAAAATGACAATGGGGTAATATATAGAATTATCTGGATGGACGAAGTACGAGGATGGTTCATCAATTATTGTCCCTAACATAGAAGGCATTGACCGACAAATGAATAATTTTTTTCCTAGAAACGTTAGTTATTGACATTAATATATACCAATTGGAGGTGCCTATCTGCTTGTTTATAAAAGTTATACATTTAATATTACGGTGGTGCTGGTGGTTTTGTTAAAAATTAGAGATAAGGGCTATGATAAAATACCTTTCTAAGAAGGCAATTTAAATTGACATGTCCAGACTGTTGGGCGATACTACCACGTCATATCAAGTAATTAAGAATTGGCACCGGGGTTTCAAATTAGGCAGGAACTCGCGTCAACATGCTGAACCACCAAAAACTGTTGTCACTCAAGAAAATATTTTGATTCATGTTATGGTATTGAGAATCGGCGAATTACGGTTAAATATATTGCACAGACATGTGGCTATTCCGTAGGAAGTGGTGAGGAAATTTTGCACGAGGAATGGGGTCTGCTGAAAACATTTGCACACGATAGGTACCGAAAATGTTATCACCTGATCAAACGCGGGCCAGGTTTTTCACTGCTGCGAGCAATTTGACATTACTGGACACGCATTTGGATGCATTTTTGGAAAGTTTTGTAACTATAGATGAAACTTGGGTTCATCATTTTGATCCGAGTCGAAAAGGCAGAGTATGGAAGGGCGACATCGGGGTTCCCCGGCTCCACGATAGTTCCGTGTGACTTCATCGGGCGGGAAGATAATATCAGTAGTGTTTTGGGATTCTGAGGGAGTTGTTTTGGTTGATTATTTACCACGACATAATAATGGGAGACTATTACGTAAAACTCATACCAAAAGTTCATGAGACTATGAAGCAAAAAAGGCGGAAAATTGACACACGGGGTTCTGTTTCGCCAAGACAACGCGCCCGTTCACAAGAGCTGTGATTTTATGGTTGCTATTCACAATGCTGAATTTGAAATTTTAGAACAACTTCCATATTCGCCAGATTTCCAGTGACTTTCGCCTGTTTAACCCGAAATTAACTTATTTTTCGGACGCTGAAGAGATAATGACTGCTCTCAATGAGGGGTTTGAAGTGCAGGATAAAAAATGTTCTAATAGCATGTAAGATCTGTATCATCGTTATACTAAGTGTGTTAACCTTTTAGGGGGAAGTTGTTTCAAATGCCTAAATCATTTGTTTCTATATAAGACACAATAAGTTATGAACCATCCTCGTATGTAATATTTCCGCAATTATATACATATAAAGAGCACCTTTTTTACAGCACTGCGGCCTTCTATCGCACCCAATCGCAAAGCCTTCCTGCAATAACTTTGCAAAGAGTAGTTTCGTAACTTAGTATAAGATGTTCCATTTGCGATATTCAACAACGCTCTGAAGAAAAATGGTCCCAATTTTGAGATGTACTGTACGTTGAAACTGTATTTAAAGTTTATGCTTCAACAAAGTGACGTTTACATGAGCCCAACAATTGAGAAGATTGAAAATCAAATAACTCTATTCTAATGAATGACACAATCGACCTTGAACATTTTCTTTTGTAGTTCAGTATCAAACGACAACCTTCGACTTTAGAAGGACTAATGTAAAGTAAGACGACCACACAGCAAGAAGTTTATTCATATCTGGCGATTAACCTAGTTTTGCTGGGCAAGAAGTGTATTTGAAATTTATTATTCTGTTATTACAATTTCTGTTGTGTGTTTTTCTCTTCTTATGTTGAAACAAGAAGTATACTTGTATGCTTACAAAATATTCGAATAATGTATTACTGTTTCAGTTTTTACAAGGAAAAGTAAATCGGAAACTACTACAAACAAAAATAACTACTAGAAAATACTGGGGTTGAAATAATTTTCCGATTTCAATGCAACTGCATTATGTAATAGCAGATTAAAGATGACTGTATTTTTATTTATACCTTAAATTTGTATTTTTATATGCGGATAAAGACCTTGTATTAAAGGTTGGCAACCTTTTTTCCTGCAGGCGCCAAAATATATTTGTTTTATCATTTTTAATCTGGCTTCATGCCACAATAGTTCAAGGAAACGTGATGCAAAAAGTCTGAGAGATTAGTTAATTTTTTTCTACAATCATACATGATGATTAATCTTTTTCAATTCACTTAATTCAAGCAAAATATTCTTATCAACCCTGGCGGTAGCACACCTTTAACGGCCAAAATCTGTTTTCCCTTTTATTGTTGTGTTGTTTTCTATTTAAATCTTGTTTTCCAAAAACATGGAGAAAGTTTTCAGCCTTTGTTTAGTATCAAATGAACCCCTGTATTAATATATAGGCGACATTCGAGGATACAGACCCTCAAATAACAAGCACAGCTACAAGTCGCCGCCACAAAGGCGAAAAAATCGAGTTAAATCCTTTGGGAACTAAACCGACAAAACGCTGAACTTGACGTTAAGTGATATTTGTGTTTTCCTTCATTTACATCCGCTCTTTTTACACGAGATTGCGATTCCGCCACAGTCGCTATGTTAAAACCCAATATACAGTTCGAATTTACAATTTGACTTCGATTGCTAGTCTTTTACTAGAATTCCTTTAGATTATGGAAAGGTCTGGTACGAAGAATAATCACAAGACTATCGAAGACTAAAACAGTATCAAAAATTACCGTGTAAAGAATAACAACATTAAATCAACCAACAAATAAAAAATATAAAATGAGTCAACGGGTTAATTAAGTGGAAAATCTTACCGCCCCAAGAAACATTATAATGTTACTTGGAAAGGGGTCTGTAAGCTAGAAATACCTTCATTCAACAAATATTGAAAACTCAAAATAAAATATAGTTGTAAGTTTGGTTTTACATATGTAATGATATTATACAGAATGTGTTAAAATGCGCACCCACGTTAATATAAAAACTTAATATTTAAAGACCAAGAAAAGTTTTGGCAAGAAGAGTATCATCGGTGAGTAAACCAGCAAAACTAAATTAGAATTTATGAAATTAGAATAGTGGTAATAGAAAGAATAGAAAGCAAGTCTTTTAAAGTTTAAGCAAACCAAAATTACGACAAAAATGATAAGAGTGAAATATATAGGGTGTCAATTTGAAAACGTAAAATGCGTTATATTTCTGGAAGTATAAGAGACAATGAAAATTTCTAGAATCCATTTCTACAAATGGAAACGGAATTATCACGACTCATAGAGTAATAACCTTCCCCATTTAATCTCTTAGGTTGTAGCAGAACCAGCAAAAAATTGAAAAGGTAACACCCACCTTCTGATAATCTTATTCAATAGCTCTTACAAAATGCTATTCAATAGTAGCAAACATTTTTTATCTGATTCGTTTCGGAAAAATTAAGAAAGAAAACCCAAACAGTGCAGAATCTATAGCAATACAAATTTAAAAATATAAGATTCAACGTTCAAAATGATTTCCATTATTATTCTCTAGTCAATAGTAAAATTTACTCTCAAATTCTCTCCGAATATTTTGAAAGATTTGCCGCAGAATAGCTAGGCACTCCTGAACTATTCCTTGCCGCAGTTGTGCGATGGACTAAGGCCGAGTTTTGTAGATCACAAATTGTGAGTGACCCCCATTAAAAGAAGTCTAATGGGGTGAAATCTGGAGATCTTGGGGGCTGTAGTATTTTTCCATAACGAATCAGGTAAAAAATGTTTGCTACTATTGAATAATATTTAGTTGGAGCGTTTCAATGAGGTATCACCAGGTGGGTGTTATCCTTCCAAATTTTTCTTGAGATACCAGGAGCTTAAGAGGTTGAACTAAGTCATAATAATTCCCCTCCATGTTGTAAAAACGGTTTCTAGAAAGTTTTAATATCTCTTTTACTTCCAGAGATTTAACTCCTTGTACGTTTTCAAACGGAAACCCTGTATAACGACAGCAATAACGTCTCGCAAACAGTGTTGCCATAAATATTTGTGGTGACTGTTCGTAAATAAGACAATGTTTACCAAATTATTACGATCAGCTAGCTGGTTTTCTGTTTTACAACACATCTTACACATAACCCCTAGTTTCTTTTCTCAAATATTATACATATTTTCACTAATTTCAAACGGAAATTGTAAAAGTACTATTGAGGTCCTGAGATTGCTTGTTAAAGTTTCAATCTGGCAACAATGCATATGTTCCCGGACACAGATAAGAGGTGGGATATTCGACCTGGTTTATATAAAAACAACAAATCTTAAAAATCCAGCACGCATTAAAGTAATCAAACGATTGATGCTACTAAGAAAAGATATTCTTTTTTGATTTTGGAATTTATAAATCGATAAATGACTAATATTTTAAAACAAAAACACAATATATCTGTAAGTTTGGTTTTACATACGCATTGACTTATACAGAGAGTCTCAACATGCGCATACATCTTCTAGGCATGAAAGTGTACCGTGAAATAATATGTAAACTCAATCGAATGATAATCAAAAGAGGGATTGGGTAAATGGGAGAATAGGTAATTAGAAAACTTCTAAAACTGGGATTGTGGTAATAACAGAGGTGTTTTAGGAAAACTCCAAATACGTTGCAAGTGTTCAGAGTGAAACATGTAACGAGGGCGATACTGTCCTGCAAACAGTGTTGCCATAAGCATTTGGGTTGGCTGTTCATAAATAAGATAGTGTTTACCCAATTATTACGAGCAGTAGGCTGGTTTTCTGTTTTGTGATATGTCTTACACACAATTAATAACTCTTTTCCACATACATTTAACATACTTTCACTAGTTTCAAACAGAAACTTTAAATATATTTCCCGGATTGTTGGTTGCTTTTTAAAGTTCCAATCTGGCAACAATGCTTATGTTGGCTGGCACAGATAAGAAGTGGATTTTTAGACTTTTCCCTCAAACATTTTACGTACTTTCACTAATTTCAAACAGAAACTTTAAATATATATCCAGGATCTTTGATTGCTTTTTAAAGTTCCAATCTGGCAACAATGCTTATGTTGGCTGGCACAGATAAGAAGTGGATTTTTAGACTTTTCCCTCAAACATTTTACGTACTTTCACTAATTTCAAACGGAAACTTTAAATATATATCCAGGATCTTTGATTACTTTTTAAAGCTCCAATCTGGCAACAATGCTTATGTTGGCTGGCACAGATAAGAGGTGGATTTTTAGACCTTTCCCTCAAACATTTTACGTACTTTCACTAATTTCAAACGGAAACTTTAAATATATTTCCAGGATCTTTGGTTGCTTTTTAAAGTTCCAATCTGGCAACAATGCTTACGTTGGCTGCCACAGATAAGAAGTGGATTTTTAGACTTTTCCCTCAAACATTTTACGTACTTTCACTAATTTCAAACGGAAACTTTAAATATATATCCAGGATCTTTGATTGCTTTTTAAAGTTCCAATCTGGCAACAATGCTTACGTTGGCTGGCACAGATAAGAAGTGGATTTTTAGACCTTTCCCTCAAACATTTTACGTACTTTCACTAATTTCAAACGGAAACTTTAAATATATTTCCAGGATCTTTGGTTGCTTTTTAAAGTTCCAATCTGGCAACAATGTTTATGTTGGCTGGCACAGATAAGAAGTGGATTTTTAGACTTGTCCCTCAAACATTTTACGTACTTTCACTAATTTCAAACGGAAACTTTAAATATATTTCCAGGATCTTTGGTTGCTTTTTAAAGTTCCAATCTGGCAACAATGCTTATGTTGGCTGGCACAGATAAGAAGTGGATTTTTAGACTAATTTCAAACGGAAGCTTTAAATATATTTCAAGATCTTTGGTCGCTTTTTAAAGTTCCAATCTGGCAACAATGCTGATGTTGGCTGGCACAGATAAGAATTGGAATTTTTGACCTTGTTTATGTCTAAACCACACATATAAAAAATGCAGCAAGCATTAAAGCAATCAAACGACTATTGCTGTTAAATAAATATTGTTTCTTGATACTGAAATTTATAAATAGCTTAGTAATATATGGATAATATTTTAAAACCAAAACACAATATATTTGTAAGTTTGTTTTACATGCATTAATATTATACAAAGCGTCTCAAAATGCGGATCCAGCTTCCAAAGGCAAGAAAGTTTACCGTGAAATAATATAAAAATCGAATACAATGGGTCAGAAGGTCACATCGAAGAGAAATTATAAAAATTAGAATGTTGGTAATAATGAACCCCTTCAAAATTTTTTACCACAAAATCTTTTACCACAAAATTTCTCTAAAGATTTGCAATTAAAACATGTACAAATGACATTGTCAGATTGTTACTTTTTCCAAAATAACAATCAATATGGTTTGGTAAAAAATTAAAAACTGCTCAATGCATAATCTATAAGATAACATCGTTAGATTTAATGGTTTGCTCAAACCACTACACAAATTTTTTAATGCAAGGAAGCCACATAATGACGTAATTTAGCAAGGCCAACTAGTCTCAGTCCAAGTTCCACTTATTTACACAATTATAAACAAATATCAATGAACTACACTGCTAAATGCCATCGTAACAGTATAATTTTTTTACCCGTACACTAAATTTTACTAGATGGCCTGTTGGTTTTTTGTTTGCAATCTGAATGCGCTGAATAAATTATTCGGCGTAAATTTGGTCAAGGTAAATTAAAAATAAAAATTATTCTTCGGCTTGTAATAAATTAGGATTCGGTAATGCTGTGACTAATATGTTATGTTTACTTTCGAAATTCTACTATTTAAACCGGCCATAAGATAAATTATTATTAAATTTTGTAATAAGTTGTGAAAATTACGAAATACAATACGGACCTGTATTAATTGAAAACGACGCATGATTATTTAATAAACAAATAAAATTCTTCTTAAAAAATTCCAAAACAAACCAAAAGCGAAGGTACTTTATCGCATTTGTTAATTAACCAAGGAATACGCAGAAAGTCGGTCCTGATAATTATAATTTCGCATCATAAATTGTTTAATGCTTGCTGTGTACGCAAGTGAAAGTAAATCACCTTATAAAGCAATTTAAAAAAATGTTGACGTTTAGTCATATGATCTACGGTTACAGCAAGTTTTGCAAAGTAATACATATTATCTACTGTAACAATTTTAAAATGTTACTGCAGAAATAGTTTTAGATAGCATTATTTTTATTGGTGATTTAAAAAAGCAAGTGCTGCCAACCAACACCTTTCAGAAAACGTGTACTAGGTCAAAAAGTTATATTTCATTAAAAGCCCCGAAAGTAAACAGAAAAGTTTCTTAACTATGATTGATTCCACTTTCCACAAAAGCCTTTTAACTCATGAGGATAACCACCGAATTATTTTCAAGCAAACTGTAAAAACAGTGCACGTATATCTATCAAAGCCGATGCTGAATAACAAATATAGTTTCTGAATTATTCATTAAGTTTAAAATTTTGCAAAAAATTTGAATAATTTAATATAACAACCGAAAGAAAATCATGCTTATAAGAGCATAATATTTATGTAAAAAATTTGCAATTTCTATTCCAATTAAGCATTTCCTTAAAATAAAAACACACAAGAATTTTGGGCTAAAATGCTGTAATTTAATTACTCAAAAGTAAACACATAAAGCAAGATACGTTTGCAAATACCATGTAAACGATTAAATTCCAAGAAGTTCGGTGCTTTCTCCAGATTTTCATGTTCAGTCTGTCAACTATCGGGAAAATGTATATTTTCGTTTAATCTTAGCAATGCTAACAAGAGATCGTTTATAAAGGAAATTTAAGGGCTGTGATTAATTTGAACATTGAACCGTGTGTATTCTGGACTTTATCCAGGCGCCTTTTGGTTTATTATTGCAGGAAGAATAACTGTGTGATCAACATGATCCATTTTAATTTAAAGTGGGTTATCCAAAAATACTCTGTGATTCTTGTTGTCATTTTTTAACACTTACATCATGTTTGTTGTCCGTGGTTTGCTTAACTCGTTTGTATATACTTAATAGAAAAATTAAACCGAAATAAAATGTTGAGCCTATTTTTGCCAGCCGGTATTCAATCTTGCTAGTTTAAACAGACTAGCCTCAAATAAAAATGTATATTAAACAGTACTGTATATAAAAATTGTACCAGAACATATTAGGAAAATTTTGGAAATACAATTACGGAGCTATGAACACTGCAGTATTTTTGCTTGTACAGAATAATGCGAGTTTTTAATTATTTCTTTTATAAATAATAAGGATACTAAAGAAAATATACAGGGTGTCCACCCTGAATAACATCGTAAATTATCATATTTTAAAAAATTGGCGCGACATGTCAACAATAGTTTGAAGGGGGGCATTTTTTATCATGTAAGTCATCTACTTTACTTCATCCGCGTAGTCACCAAACCGCCACTAACCCCAAACTCCTAAATAACAAGGGGTGTGGAGTGATTATTCATTTGAAAGGTTTTCCTGCTCTTTAGACAATTTGAAAATTTTGTGCAATCCTGTCTATTCGTTTTTGAGATATGGCATTTTGATGATCAAATGTGATCATTTACAAAGTTATTTAGAGTGGACTGTTTTAGGTGGGACACACTGTATGTATTTTCCTTGCTCTGCATACGAAATCTGTTAATCAAAATGCATTGCCTTTTTTGAAATAACTAACCAAAAATACGTAACGATAGCGACAACTTCATTCATAATGGACAAGTATTCTCGCAAACAGTGTTTCCGTAAGCATTTGCGTCGATTGTTTATAAATAAGATAGTATTTATCGAATTATTGCTAATACTTGGCTAGTTTCCTATTTTAGAATATCCGACACATAATTACTAATGTTTCTTTCTCAATTATGGTCCACATTTTCATTAATTTCACATGGAACTCTTAGAAGTATTAATTGATTACTTATGAAGGTTTCGATCTGGCAACAATGTTCATGATCGCGAGTACGCGCAAATAAAACGTGAAATATTCAACCTCATTTATGTAAATCAATGCATATCCAAATATGCTGTAAGCCTTAAAACAATCAAACAACTACTAGTTCTGAATATTTCCACTTTTTGATTACTTGTCAACATTTCAATCTGGCATCAATGTTAATGTTCGCGGGCACGTTTACGTTTTCATTTAGTAACAGGTCTTTAACACAACTATTAGCGTTATTTCATAAAATACAACCATAGCATCATCAATTTCAAAAGATATTTGAAAAGTACTCTAATTTCTTTGGATTGTTTGTTAATATTTCAATCTGGTAACAATGCTTATGCTCGTGGGCACGGGCAAGTAAAAGGCGAAATTTTCAACCTCATTTATGTAAAAACAACGCATATCCAAATACGCTGCAAGCCTCAAAACAATCAGACAACTGCTAGTTCTGAATACTTCCAGTTTTTGATTACTTGTCAACGTTTCAATCTAGCATCAATGTTAATGTTCACGGGCACGTTTACGTTTTCATTTAGTAACAGGTCTTCAACACAATTATTATCGTTATTTCATAAAATACAACCATAACATCATCAATTTCAAAAGAAATTTGAAAAGTACTCTAATTACTTTGGATTGCGTGATAATATTTCAATCTGGCAACAATGCTTACGCTTGCGGGCTCGGGCAAGTAAAAGCCGAAATTTAAACCTCATTTATGTGAAAACTACGCATATCTAAATATGCTGTGAGCCTTAAAACAATCAAACAACTGCTAGTTCTGAATACTTCCAGTTTTTGATTACTTGTCAACGTTTCAATCTAGCATCAATGTTAATGTTTGCGGGCACGTTTACGTTTTCATTCGGTAACAGGTCTTCAACACAACTATTAGTGTTGAAGAAATTTGAAAAGTACTCTAATGACTTTGGATTCATTGTTATTATTTGCAGCAAGCCTTAAAACAATCAAACAACTGCTACTTGTGAATATTTCAAGTTTGTTTGAAAGTTCTTGATTCTTCTTTTTCTTTTCATTGGATAGTGTTTATTGAATTATTGTGAACAGTTGGTTGGTTTTTCATTTTATAGCAAGTCTTCATACCACTACTAGCATTTTTGCAGAAAATATGTTATACAGATTTAATAATTTCAAGAGGAACTTTAAAAGTGCTGACAAAATTTTTGATTACTTGTCAAGGTTTCAATTTGGCAACAATGTTAATGTTTACGGGCATTAATAAGAAAATAAGTTCGATTTTAGAGCTCATTTATGTAAAAACAACACTCATTAAAAAGGCCTTGAAAGCCTTGAAACAATCAAATAAAGGTCAATCCCAAATAAAAAAAAATTTCTAGTTTCTAAAACGCTATTGCGTTAATTTCGGAATGAAAAAGTACTTTCGCAAATATCGTTCGATAAGTTTTTGCATTGGCCCTTCATAAATGAGATGGTATTTATAAGATTAGATATTGTAAAGCGTTGATAGGTTTTCTATTTTATGACATGCCTTACGAGATTTCTGAAGGACTGTTAACGTTTCAGTCTGGAAATAGTGTTAATGTTGACGAACAGGACACTCACAATAAATAGAGATGGGATTTTCCTACTCGCTTATGTAAAAATAACATATATTATAAAAGGCAGCAAGCATTAAAACAATCGGCTAACAATAAAACCTACTCCTGAACAAATATTCTTTCTTGTTTTTTGAAACGTTCTGCCGTTATGTCGGTGCGTTAATGTCGTAATGGGCAAGCACTTTCGGAAACATTAATTTCATAAATATTTGGGTTGTATGTTCATAAATAAGATGTAATAATTTGTAAAGGATAATATATCTTGTGATTGTTTGATAACGGTTCAATCTGGCAACACAGCTTATGTTCGCGGGCAAGCATAAGAAGTCGGGGGATATTAGACCTCGTTCATGCAAAAACACCACAATAATTAAGACGTGGGTATGTACTAAGAATTTATTCTCGTTTCTGAAACGATAAGAGGTTATGTTTCTGCAGTAATTTCGTCATATGTGTTGTTTCCATAAGTATTTGCGTTTACTGCTGATAAATATTATACTGTTCATAGAATTACTGTGGGTAGGGATTAAGGTAAATAATGGTTGGATATAATGGGCTATAATTAAAATTTACAAAGAATTAAATCATTATAAATTTTCCTTTTTTACAATGTACAAATGGCACATTCTTTATAACAAAAAAATAATGTGATTGTTCCCTTTAGCATAATAAATGGTTGGTTAACTAACTTAGCCATTTGTAAGCATTAAAATATTGATGACAGATTCCAAATCTGTCATAATCCCATTAATTTAGTAGGTAAAAATAACATTCAGAATTACTTTCTAGGGAAATTGTAACATTTGGTGAAATAGAGCATATGCGCTGTTACAATTTTCCGTTTATTGTCCAAAAATATAAAATGGCGAACGAGACCGTCCAACCTCTCATAAATACCTAGTTAGGAAGTAAAATTACACATTCAGCTTATTTTAGTTTAAGCTGCCATGAAAGAAATTATAGAATGTCTTGAACTTTTCTCTACGCTTGAACAATGCAGTTCCTCTTGAAACAATAGTTTCTTACGCCCATCTTAAGCGCAGCTTAAACCTTCGCGGAACAGTTAAATCCACCTTTTATCACTACGCTATAGGGTCGCTCCAAGGTGTAACTTGAACCAAAAAAAAATATAAAACAGGCATAAAGAATATCTGCAAACCTGAAACGAGCCGAGCTTGCAGCAAAACGAACATTGCAACTCAAAACTCAACATAGCACTAAGTGACCGACACACTGTGGCTTAAAGTCCCACACGTGTTTAAAAATTACGAAGAACGGAACATTGCTTTTCGGACTCTTTGTTCTTTTTACTTTGTCGAAATACTGCATTTTGCTGCAACTTGGACACCTCGACATTATTTAACGGAAATAAAGATGCTTTACGTGTTGAAATCAAAGTGTAAACGCTGAAAATTGTTAACAATGTTAATATGCGTTCTGCATTACTTCAATTTGTATTTATACCCACAATATTAATTTTATTTGAATTCCAACATATTAAGTCTCAAATGGTTTCGTTACTTGATAGAGCTGAAAGTGAGAAGCCACACTGGGGAGAAGCCTAACAAGACAAACGTTTAAACTATAAGGGGTTTAAATTAGTTACGGTTCCATACACAATATATTTTTAACTATTGAATTTGTACCGTCACTCACTTAATCCCCAAACAGTTTTATTAGAGACTGATTTAAAACTGAACAATTATACCAGAGTAAACCCTAATCAGACAACCGAAAAATTGTTGAGTTAATCGAGCGATTAACCGTTAAAATTAACTAGGGGCCCGGTTATTTATATTATGTTATCTGCTATCCTTAGTTTCGTTTCAAAGAAGAAAACCTAGCCATTTCTAAATATATTCCACTTGTGCTTCTAGCATTAGAACGACTTTTTGTTGATCCCGTCATTAGTGAGGTTGCTTCGTTAGGGTTTAAATTTGTAAACTAACACACCTACAGAACCCCTCGTCTTTCATCCTCTTTAATGCAAGCACAGCAAAGGATGTTACATTTCACCTGTACACTTGTTTGATTATATTAAACTTCGGAGGAGAACTTCCGAAAAAAATTCCGCTTTATATTGAAAATGAGGGAACAAAGAGAGGATGATTCCCAGCTGGTCATCGAGTTAAATGGCTCGAAACAATACCTATCTGTTTGGAGATTGTGGACAAATATCTAACCATTGTGGCCGCACCACGCCCATCTCTACTTTTTATTTTTATCAGGTACAACTTACATGCATTATGCGCCCGATATTTAAACTATTTGTGTTTGGTAATCTTAGAAATTTAATTACCTCCTTATTGTGGCTAGGCTTGGAGGCTTATCTGTTTACAGACTCGTTCACGTTTAAAACCAGCTGGCTTTTTAATGGAAACTGTAATCGAAAACACTACCAGAAACTACCTATCAGGTAATAAAAGCTATCAAATGGCGCGGCAGAAATACTAATTAAGACGTTTGAATTTTCATGGAAAATAGGCGAAAAAATAATTGAAAAGATAAGCAAAAAATTAATTGTAAGAAGAAACAGAAAACTCTAGTCAAATTTTTCAAATTGATTAGGGAATATAGTGAAAATGACATAAGAAAATAAAAACATGGGGATACCGCTTATATTTTTATTTTCTTAGTTTACTTAATTAAATTTTAAAAATGAAGACATTTACTAAAGCGACATTAAAATTGGAAAACGTACTATTTTTTTCTGAGACCAGACTTCACATTCGATTATTGTTCATAAATATTTTGAAAGTGCCTGTAGAAAACAGGAAATATACCATCGATTTGTGGACAGCATTGCCATACGAATTTTGCGTTGACTATTCATAAACAACATTTATTGAATTATGTACATCTAATAAGTGGTGGGGTATAATATATCTAATAACACTACTTACTGTTTCATATACAGGGTGTATCAGAAATAGGTACAACCAGTAATAGATTGGCTCAAGTAGAATTCAATGGTACTATTCATTTTTCAAAAATCATTAAGTTTATTTTTTGAATTAAAAAATAAAATAAAATTTTGTTTGAGAACTGCTGATGATACACAGAAAATGCATTTAAGCTGTGGAAGGTTATTACCTAATTGTAAAGTAAATCCAATGTGGCAAACACGTAAAAACTTGCCTGGCTTGTAATAACAACAGCAGACTGAATAGAAATTACTGACCTACCTAATAGTATTGGTTTGTGGCAGGTGATAAGAAATTTTTTTGCACTTCTATCTTACTCTCCTTTGCATAGCATGTCTTTGAACTCAAATTTTTGTTATTATCCTGCGGTACTCAAACAATTTTGGGTCAATTATTATTTTCTTATATCTTAAAGGTCCCATTGCCAAAGAAATGTAATTTCTAGTTTGTATATATTGTAATCTACCACAGGATTTAATATTTGTACCTATTTCTGATACACCCTGTATAAATATAAAATTTCTTATTGCTCTAATATTCTGATATTATGAATTATAAATTTCTTTCCGATTGAAAATATTAACATGTGAAGGAAAGGAAAAATATATATTCAAAATGTACACTATTACCATAGATTCTTGCAATAATCAGAAAATAGTGGGCTATCCCACTTAAGAAATCGCTTTAAGGAAGGCAATGAATATATTTCAATAACTGTAAAAAATTTCTATAAAACTTGAGCATAGCAAAGTGCTATTCGGAGGTCCCTCGAGACATTTAAGTTCAAACAAAACTCACATTCGACTACCTAAAACGTTAAAAGTAGAGTTAAAATACTGAACTGGGCTTTTAGGAAATTATTTCCTGTTTGTATAAGTTTTAAGAGAAATATCATCGAAACAAAAATGCCATTTGCCAGACGAGATTCGCAAAAGCGTACGGCTCAACCTTTGAACTATTTAAAATATCTGTCGCAAGGTTGAAATAATAATAATGTACATACAGGGTTTTCTGAAAAAGTTTACATGCGTGACACTGCTTCTTTAGAAACGAAAGGTATGCAGTATTCGTCGGTTATAATGGACCCGGCTATAATGGACCCGGCTATAATGGACTATCGGCTTTAATGGACTAATACCTGAGGCACCAACCTCTCCTCCTCGGTTATAATGATGCCGACTCTAATGGATTATCGGCTATAATGGACTATGGGCTATAATGGACTATCGGCTTTAATGGAATAATATCTGAGGCACCAACCTCTCCTCCTCGGTTATAATGAACCCGATTCTAATGGACTATCGGCTATAATGTACTATCGGCTATAATGGACTATCGGATTTAATGGACTAATATCTGAGCCACCAGCCTCTCCTCCTGGGTTATAATGAACCCGACTTTAATGGACCATCGGCTATAATGGACTAAACATCGTGGCCCCGACGAGTCCAATATAACCGAGGAATACTGTATTCCTATTTTTTTAATGGCACTTGCGATTGCTAGTAGTATTTATTCTCATTGTTTACCGCAGACTGTAACTTTTTAACTATTTTACACACATGTGTATGCCTTCAACTCGGGGGAATTTAGTGAAGTATTATTTAATGAATTATACAATACAGGATGACTCCAAATAAATAATTGTAACCCCTAAATCACCTAGAATTTCTTTTTAATTCGGCAGATGAGCATCAGCATTTTACATCAGTTCACTAAAATGTAAATAACTTTTTTGTTTCTGGTTCCATTTTGATAAGCTTCATTGTTTTGGAAATCTAACAGCCCAACCTTAATTTCCAATTAAGAAAAATGTACAGTTCTCTGGAAAAATGGATGAAATCTGACCCAGAAGTGAAAACTTTAGGTTCAAAATTTGGAAATTAGGTGTGTTTCTTAATTGTTCTTTTTATTCGAGACTTTGTTAGATAACTATTTTAATACTAAGTGTTCGAAAAAAATGCATAGCCTATATTTTGGAAAACAGAATACTAGCTCAGCAACTACAAAAATAAACTCACCTTACAAATTTCGATTTCAAGATAATTTAGACATTTAATAAACTTTTTGCTTTTAGGTCAGATTTCATCTACTTTTCAGACTCAATTGTACATTTTTCTGGACTGGCAATTAAGTTTGGATTGTTAGCTTTCTCAAACAACAAAATTGGACAAAAACCAAAAAAGTTATGTATATTTTAGTGAACTGATGTAAAAAAACCTTGATTCCCATATCCCCGCAACGGTATCGAATTTGAAAGAAAAATTGCTAGGTGATTTAGAGGATAAATCACTTCAACTATTCGTGATTAAGGTTTTATGCATACGCTGTATAATGCAACAGTCGTAACTTTATAACAATAGTGGAGCGAAAAATGGTTGTTTAGATTACAACTAAAATGTTTACGAGCATATGTAAGTAGGTATTTCCTGGACGTATCATCTTATATTAAAATTTTATTATATCCGACATGTAGTTAACTATTACTACGGACTTGGTCACAATATCCGCATACGGTATTATTAATTTATATACTCACACTAATTTAGCGAAAATTGGAAATTTCTCATAACTGTAAATTTTTAGGTTGAAAACTAGGAATACAGCCAGGCAATTATACATTTAAGACATTCCTTGGATTATTACCTTAGTTGTTGCATCTAAAATGATTGCGTATTGGCTTGAAATTAGCGCAACTGTACTATTTTAACACAAAATTGAATTATTTCTACATACTTGCTTGAATTGTGCTGTAGGTTCTAATATTTACACCTTAAATATTTTGTAAAAATGTAAATTTCCGGGGATAAACGGCTTTAACAAAATTCAAATATTGAACAGTTTAGGAATTTAAGTGGCGAAAATAATGAAGTAACCAATTACTGTCTTGTGTGCCAAAAACATCCTTTTCCGTGTACAATAATATGTCAACATCCATTTCACGGAAGTTTTCGCTAGAAAACGGATTTTTCACCAATAAGTGATTCGCAGAACGGATATCTTAAATTTCTAGTAGTGTGGGCGGAGATTATAAATAAAACTTCAACATTTAATATTTGCTATTACTTACAGGATATACAAAACTAAACAAGATTTGTTTTTTCAACCATAACAGTTGATTCCGGTTAACTCGGCCACCGGTTAAACGGGCCAGCCGCCTTTATGGGCCAAATCTTAAAGAAAAGAAACCAAATACGGAAACTAATAGCAATCTACATCGCTTATTTGGGACACAAGTCTATTTAATCGGGGCTGTTTCAGATCAAACCATGTAATACAATTGCAAGGTTTTTTATCACATGCAAAAAATGTGTAAATGGTTTAATATGTATTCTTTACGATATGCAGTGGATAAAAGCACTTGAAATGTGTTTTTTAAAATCTTGTTTATCAGTCAAAACTTACGTTTGCTATTGGCGCAGTGCTGGGGATTCACACGTACAGATCGTAAGGTATGGTGGAGTTAACGTACATTCGGTAACAGCTACACCGCCGCGCATATGCGACTCGCTTTTTACAATTTTATTTAAAAAATTTTAACTCTTCCCAAGATGCCAAGAAATGACTTGACAATTTCAAATACTGTACTGAATAAAATCTGAACCCAGCAAGCAATTGTTAACTCGCTGAGTTAACTCTTCTAGAATTTATATTTTTTATTATACATACAGGGAATATTTATTTTTAGTATACATTGCCTATGTATACTTTTAAAAAGAACGTGTCAATTATGCCTATTATGTAGGCAACCAACTATACAGACAACTGAAGCATGCTATGGCCCAACAATCAAATTAATTCAATGTTAAAAAATAAAATTATTCTTTATTCAGTGTCTTCTTGAGTTTTTTATACAACTATGTACAGTAAAGACGAAAAAGTGCAAAATCTAATGTGGTATCAGAATGGTAACAGCTTAAGAACTGTGAGAGACTTATTTTCCCTGAAATATCCAGAAAGACCTATTCCTTGTATTCCAACCATACAAACAATTGTTACAAAATTTAAATGAGAGGGATCTGTAATAAATTCCCATAAAATAAGAACTTAAAGTAATCACGTTTTAACCGAAAAAATGAAATTAAATACTTTATGCTACGTTGAAGAAATCCCAATTAAAAATTAAGTATAATAAAAAATAATAATTAAAAAAGTCTGCGATGGCCGGGAATCGAACCCGGATCAACTGCTTGGAAGGCACTTATGATAACCATTACACCACCTTGCCGCTGATGTATTTCTGTTGTACAAAGGAAGTACAATGTTCACAGACCTTACAGAAATATTACCCTGTCGATTTTTGTATTTAACAAATAAGTCATCATTTGCGTCCTATATACAGGGTGAAATACTTATTTAATAATAATAAACACTACATTAACATAACATTCATAGTCAAATAATTCACAACTGCAGTGACGTTTGTTCCTGTTTTTTAGTTGTCGGTATAGTTGGTTGCTTACACAATAGGCGTAATTGACGCGTTCTTTTTTAAAGTATTCATAGGCAATGTATACTAAAAAGAAAAATTCCCGTATGTATGTATGATATATTATTTTTCTGTAATTTCTGTTTTGTTCAAGAATTTATATAAGTGTAAGAAAAACGCCCATTCTATACTTTCGTGAGGAACTTTGCATATTTGGGCCAGCCTCTTAATTGTGCGAAAATATAGGCCCGATTAAACGGAATCGACCGTATACGGTTATTAATAAGCCATAATTAGCTTTAAAAAGACTAAGCGCAACCAAATATACATGTTTCCAGTGCTTCTAGAAATTATACCTATAAAAAACTTCTTTTATAATTCAGACAGTTGTGATTTAGATCAATTTGTCAATTTATATCTTATTTCCATTGCAATTATTACTTAATATGTAAAATTATAATGTATACCAGTAATGAAAAGGCAGATTCAGTTTAACGTATGTGCAATACTATGCCACTTAATAAGCTTCCATTAGTTTACTAATTGGTATCAGATGAAGTTTAATATTTAGTTTAACATTATTTGAAATTCTCTTAGGTCAACCTATTAAGGCAAACCGAACTACATATCTTTAATTTGCTAAATTTTATATTTTAAATGATAGTTAAGGTGATCTATGAAATTGTTTAATGGGTTGGATTACCAATAAATCAAAGCTTGAAAATATTTTGAATATTTTATATGAACGCAAAGCCATATTTTGTATTTAGCATTTCTGATATACGTTTACTATATCAAAAACGTAATCCTTTAAGGCATATAAATCTGAACGCAGGTAATAATTCTTTTTTCCTAATATGTACAAGCCCGGAATCATTCTTCTGAATAAAGAAAATAAATAGATCAGCTTCTACACACTTTTAATGACGGCTTCACGACCTTACACCCACGCTAAAAACTTCTATGGAAATTTTATTATATTTTGCAGGTTTAAACTTGGAAGAAGTCAATATATTACTTTATAACGGTCTAAAGTCTGGGAAAAGCCAAATAAAAGTGCAAGTCAAAAAATATTCGAAAAAGTGGTTTGGATTATGCAACCGCACCAATTTTTGTTTGAATACTTTTTTGAAGATACAAAATTAATTAATTACAATCGGGAATGAATTTCTAGTTCTAATTTACATTGGGTTTCGTAGGTTTTTTTGTTGGTTTTTTCATTTTGAATGGTAGATATAAACATAATACTTAAATTAATCCGTTTGGTAATGAAAGATATTTAGTAAAATGAATGATGCTTTTATATAATTGCAAGAGAATCGATTTTGAACTTCAGCCTTTGATATTTTTAATTTCTCTAACCTTCCATGCGTTGAGTGATATACACATTTAGAGCTTGTGTCATTTTATTTTATGTGTTTACATCAAGATAAGAGATGTTTATGTAATTCTAAGGATAATCTGTCATTAAAACCTTTTACATAAACCGAATATCTTGTTCCGGGCGCATTTAAAACAAGCGCAGACGGAAAGAAAATGAGTTTTTAACCGCAGCTCGAATTTTCGTATGTCTAACTTATCACAGGTTAATTTAATTTCAAAAACATTTGTTGCTATATCGCCGTTGCGCCCGCTTTCAGTTTTAACTTTTAGCATTTTAATTGCCTTTCAGGTTCTTGTCATAATACTTTTGCGATTGGGATTCGCGAAAGAACATTTTTCAGGACAGTGAAAACCACAATAATCATTTCTATATTCTGAGCTATGTTACGTGTATATTGGTTTTGACACGTGTCTAAGGAAAAACCATTCGCATAGAAACGATAGCTTAATTACAATTGCAGTTTATTAATAGTTTTTCCATATTAAATTAGTTTTAAAAATTCTTGTTTTGGTCAGTTTGGATGCACGAAACAAAATTTTTCAAAATATTACGTTAAAAAAACGTTTCCTAGTTAACAATAAATGAAAAGGCAGATTTAGTTTTAATGTATGAACCATATAATGTTAATTAATAAACTTTCATTAGTTCAAAAATATTTTAAAATTATAATTTGTTGTTGTTAATGATATGATATAGTAAGATGTATAATGGGTTGCATTACTGCTACACGTAGGCGCATCATCACTTATGAATAACCCTGTATATATGTGTTTGAAAATCGTCCACGTAGTGTTTAACATTTTATTTTAATACATAAACATATTGTATTTTGCACCTTCAATATATTTTTGCAACATTAAAAGTGTAGTTCTTTATGCCATATAAACAATTCATTTTTCAAAATCTTTAATGATCTAAAATTGTGCTTAAAAGTCTCTAATAAAACAAGATAAATAGTTCAGTAGGTACTCAACTTGTACAAGAAATTATAAGTTAAATAACTTTTCCCGGTTAACAAGCAATGAAGAGCAGATTTAATTTTTATGTATGGACAACAGGATGTTACTTAATAAACTTTCATTAGTTTATGCATTGCTATCAGATGGGTTTAATATGATTTGGTTGCATTACTGCTACACGTAGGTGCATCGTCACTTATGAATAACCCTGTATATGTGTTTGAAAATCGTCCACATAGTGTTTAACATTTTATTTTAATACACAAATATATTGTGTTTTGCACCTTTAATATATTTTTGCAACATTAAAAGTGTAGTTCTTTATGCCATATAAACAATTCATTTTTCCAAATTCTTTAATACTCTAAAATTGTGCTTAAAGACTGAATAAAACAAGATAAATAGTTCAGTGTACAAGAAATTATAAGTTAAAGAACTTTTCCTGGTTAACAAGCAATGAAGAGCAGATTTAATTTTAATGTATGGACAACAGGATGTTACTTAATAAACTTTCATTAGTTTATGCATTGCTATCAGGTGAGTTTAATATGATTTCACAGATAACCTTAAAATTCTCTTATCAAGTTCAAGTGAACTACAGTTAACAATTCAAATTATAATTGATAGCATTTATTAAAATGTATATATCTAAGCTCATCATCGTTCATAAATAACCCTGTATGTAATAATTTTTGATATTTTATATTAACACACAGATATATTGTATTTTGTACGTTTAATATACGTTCACTATATTAAAAAGGTAGTACCTTCGGCGTTTAAATAATTCTCACAGATAACCTTAAAATTCTCTTATCAAGTTCAAGTGAACTACAGTTAACAATTCAAATTATAATTGATAGAATTTATCAAAATGTATATATCTAGGCTCATCATCGTTCATGAATAACCCTGTATGTAATTGTTTTTGATATTTTATATTATCACACAGATATATTGTATTTTGTACGTTTAATATACGCTCACTATATTAAAAAGGTAGTCCTTTCGGCATTTAAATAAATCTCTTTTTTAAATATTTAATAAGCCCGAAATGTTCTTTAAAACCTGAACAAAATAAGAAATATATCAGCAAGAATTTACAAGAAAATGACAAACTTTCTGTGATAATCAAGCATTCAGGCCGATTTATACGAACGAGCTTGTAAACTGAGGAAAGTCTATTAGTGTTGTCAATGTTGTTACTTTTCTATTATTAGTGTTACCTCTAGGGTCTGCACGTTTTTCGTGCTTCTGTTCGATTCTCCAAGACCTACCTACACATTTTAATAACAGTTTGTGCAAGGGTTCAATATTATGTTACCTGTTCGGCTGTGCCTGCAAATTATAAGCGTCCCATTATTAATTAGATCAAAACTTCGTACGGGTCGAACTTCGGAATACTTCTAAGTACCCGAGAAGTTCTAAAATCGACGATGCTATTAATAAGTCGTGATTTTATGCTCCCAAAATTATCTAAATATTTTTGATGTTTGTTAAGGTCTTATCTAGCTGCGCTTGGTTACCGATTAGAGCTTCTTATGTAATTAATTCGAAGAGTTTATAAAAAGTTGTACAGCAAAGCGGGGCGCATTGTTCGAAAAACTAGAAAAAAAAAAATGAAAAAGTCATCACGTACCTCGGCGAACACCTGAAAATTGGTGTTGGGGATCAAGAAGAGAAAACACGCGCCAACTAGATACAACCAAAGAAGTCTAGGGATGGAGCTTCGGAAAGCGCCCATTTTTCAAAAATAAACTACCAACAAGCACTCACGCACTAAAAACCATCGTCCGTAATAATCAGAGTTATCAATATGCATGTGCTGGACCAAGAAGCTGACCGATCGCACAAGCCGCGCAACACGGAATGCCGACGAGGGAACTTTTCAAAACTTCCTACAGCACCACATGTGCTGGGCTGGCGTCTGTTCGTTCGCCAGCGTTTACCGCTGCGTCGGTTTCGGAACACGTGCTCGTCGTGGCCGAAGCCTTCACGCCCCATCGGACACGACGGGTTGGGCAGGGACTTTTTGGGACAGTTCGCGAAAAAATTAAAAGTTAAATAAAGTTGAAAATGAAGATGGCATAGGGATGAGCTCCGGCGAATTTCGACCTAAACGACATCTTCAGATCAATGTCCGGCTGATAACGCATTTCCATGGAAGAGGGAAACGTGAGCGGGGGCAGTTGGATTCAGCCCCTTTATAAAAAATAGTGGAGCTTAGCCCCTTCAGTTTTACTATAATAAATCAAACAGTAAATAAAATCGCCTAAAAAAATTCACTACAATCGAAATTTGCAATTTTGGAATTGAAAATGAAAAATTGGATAATGATTTATCTCCAATGAATTATTTGAATTATTATTATTATATATGCAATGCAAAATTAATCGTATTTCTTTAAACAATAAATAATGCGCAGGCTATTTCCTTCTACACACATACATTTTTATGAATTTTTCATAAACCAGCTCGGGAGTAAGTGAAAATGTATAATTCCGACGCTGTATAATTCTTACAGCGGCAAAAATATTACGTTTGAAAAAAGGAGTAATATTACTCTACTTGCACTACTTGCACCCGTAATAAAGATAACCTCTTTCATATGAAAAAAATTTTGCAATGTTATTACATCAGTTGTTGAAACAGCACAAAGGGCATACTTCAAACATAAACTTTAAAAGAACTCTTATCTCAGGGTTTATAATATACATTTGGTAACTGCTGTATAACCTATAAATACTTGCGCCGGTTAACTGAACAAGGCGAACGATACAGGATACTAAACATCAACTTATAAAATATGGATGCAACAAAGAAATGAATTAAATGTTATAGAATTATCTAAGTTCTTCCGTATAAACGTTCAACACCTTCAACAATTAAATGACAAAGTTACATGAAATAAATAGTAAGGTCTAATTTAACAAAGTACTTTCAAACGAACCCACATCGCCCACCGACGCTGTATAATTCTTAGAGCGTCGAAATTCAAGAGCGTATAATTCCTGTAACGTATATCTTTTATTTCTATACTTGCTATGGTAGCACAATGAGGAAGGTTTATTCGGTTCAATAAAGAAAAAACAAGTGTAGAACAGATGAGCAAGAGAATTTTGCATTTTATACGTACTAGGACAGGTAGGAAAATTGTACCTTACGAGATATGTTCTGTTTATAAGCGGATACACGAAATTTCTACTCGTATCTTGCAGGAATAATTGCATTTATACGTTGTAGAGTAGAAAGGACAAATCGTTATATACAGGGTGAATAAAAAGTAAGGAACATCGCTACAGCGATATTAAATAACTTTACGAAAAAAGTTTCTAACAGAAGTTTCATATCAAGTTATTTGGCACAATTTCGCGTTTTACATTTTTTCGATTGTCATATGTTTTAGCTATGACGTCATCGACATTTTTTCAATGACAACCTATACTTTTTCTAGCATGACCAGTTAGTGCTTTTTATTCTCTATACAGCCGTGTAAAAATATCATACATTTGCATAACAAAAATTTCAAGAACAATCACGATAGCATTTATTTTTGTCACTGGCAACATTTTTCATCAAGTACACTTTTTGCAAGATAAACAAAAGACAATAGCAGGTCCACAAATTAGTAAAATAGTTTCACATCATATTTAATATCAATTTAAGAAAGCAAATGTTCAAACTGGTCACCATTCACTATCTGACAGACGATCAGAAAATCATCGAACTGCATTTTGAACTGTAGCAGGTGATATCGCTCGTATATGCTCGCGGAAACGAATTTTTAGATTTTCCAAATTGTCTGGTCTGTTTGTATACACTGTACTTTTAAGATGGCCCTATAAAAAGAAGTCAAGCGGGTTTAAATCCGGAGAACGCGCTGGCCACTTAATATGTCCTCTTCTTCCTATCCACCTATTTGTAAAAATTCCATATAAATATTGACGAACATGAATGCTGTAATGAGGTGCAACACCATCTTGTTGCAACCAAATTCTATTGTTCGGCGTGTCCGAATTTCTTGCATTTGGAAAAAACACAGCTAACGCATGAAGGAAGGACCAAGAATTCGGTTTCCAATAATTCCCGGCCACACGTTTACTTTTTGTGGATACTGTGTGTGTAATTCTTCCATCCAATGCGGCTTATGTCGCGACCAATAACGGGAATTGTGCCGATTTACAGCTCCATTTAAAGAAAATGTGGCTTCGTTGGAGAAGATAATAGAATTCACAAACTGTGTATCCGTATGGCACCTATCCATCATTTCTTCACAAAACTGAATTCTCCTATCAAACTCATCTTCTGATAATCTTGAGCAAGTTTAACCTTATAAGGATGAAATTTTTGTGTATGTAAAATATTCAGTACAGTTCCTTGACTAACATTATTATCCAGGGATAATTGTCGAGTTGAAGTATGAGGATTTTCGGAAACTGTAAGCACAATGTCCAACATTTTATCGTCTGTTGCTATTTTTGGACGGCCAATTTTATCCAAATCTTTGACGTGGCCCGTTTCTCTAAATTTTCTATTAATTTTTCACGATTTGGATCTACAGTATTAAATAAAGCGCATACATCGTCGTGAGTTCTCTTTTTATCACCGTACCCGATCATCATCAAAATTTCGATACGTTCAGTTTCTGTTAAACGTACCATGATTAGAAATTCGTATTTAACACAGGACACAGACTAAATTTTAATCACTTATTAATGCTAACTGTCACCGAATTGACATTACAGACTTACACTTGTTCAATTTTAAACATTTGCCTACTATTGTCTTTTGTTTATCTTGCAATAAGTGTACCTGATTAAAAATGTTGCCAGTGATAAAAATAAACGTTTATCGTGATTGTTCTTGAAATTTTTATTATACAAATGTATGATATTTTTATGTGGCTGTATAGGGAATAAACAGCACTAACTGGTCATGCCATAAAAAGTACAGGTTGCCATTTAAAAAAATGTCGATGACGTCATAGCTAAAACATATCATAATCGAAAAAAGAACGCCAAATCGTGGCAAATAACTTGATAGGAAACGTTTGTTAGAAACTTTTTTTCGTAAAGTTATTATTTAAGGCTGTAGCATCGATGTTCCTTCCTTTTTATTGACCCTGTACATTATGTTCTAAAATACTTAGTTAGAATAATGACACATTGGAGGAACTAAGGCCTGTTATACGTTCTAGGATATGTGCAAATTATAGATACTTTGTATGTACGACTGTGTTTTCTGAGATATAAGCATATAAACAAAGTATACCTTACAGGAACACGTCCTGCGGAATAAACATTTTAAACTTAATAAATAACAAAATTTGAACGTATATTTTCAATATTTAGTTATTAGAGTGGGATGAGGTATAAAACCCAACTAAAACTAATGTAAATACTGCTCAAACTCGAAAGTGAAGTATATTAAAAAATTCGTAGCAGTGGCGTAAATAGGGGTATCCAAGGTATGCCGTTGCGTAGGGACCCGAAGCCCTAGGGGAGCCTTAGACATTCTGTTGAACTACATTTACATACTTAAACTTTAAATTAAAACGAAAATAGAAACTGATTGTGATTTTTACCTCTGTAAAAACGTATATTTTGCTGTGTTATGTGAACCTTGATTTAGATAATCTAATAGAAAATTAACTTATTTAGATAACTTAAACCTATTTTATGTTTTAAACCTGAAAAATAAATTGTTGAAACCAAGTAAATGTCATATTCAATTAGTGTTTGTTATCTCCCTTGATTTTGTTTGGGTTGATCTGGTGTCTAGCCTTTGAATTCTCTGTTTCGTTTTGCTTGTTCGTAGTCGTAATAATTGTATGTAGGTATTTATCGAACTTGACTGTGAGGTTTTCACCTGGAAAACAATAAGATATGAGATTTGTCTATTATGTTCGACAACTGTCAACTAACATGTAATTTTGGAGGAAAATGGACTTTTAATTGAACGTTTTCTTGTGAGTAATATTTTGATATATGTTTGCAGAACATTTTAATATGATATTGATAATTATTAATTGTAATATTATTAATTTAAGGTGATTTACGAGGTGATTTATGTTAAAAATGAATATGAATTTTGTTAAAAAAATAATTGATAGGCCGTGTGAAGTGTCAAAATATTCCTAGGGTAAGGAATATGGCTATAATTTCAGTTTTGATGTAAATAATGTTTTCAGAAAGTTATTTAAATATTTAAGATTTGGTTAATGTGTGTTAATTTCATTCTGCTTTTCCATTGGTTGATGAAGTCACATATTTTTTGGTAAATGTACTTATTTTTGTTTGTATTATGATGTTGCCTCAGTTACTTGTTAAAAAAAAAGAAGAAAAAACAACGAGAATTGCCATGAAAATCTCAACGCTCAACGTCAATTAAATTTGTAATTTTGTATGTTTATTATATCCTATTTGGATAAAACTATGTTATTAAGTGTTACAGTTCAAATTAGCCTTTCTTGTTACTTATCTGTGTGAAAAATGGATAAAATTAGGTAAATTAGCCGAAAATTAAGAATTTGGAGCGGAGTATCAAAGTAGCGTCAGCAGATTGCAGTTGTTTTTTTTTTTGACGTGTTTTGTCTATATCTGCGTTTGACGTTTAAAATGTCAACAAACTTCAAGGTTAGGAATCATCTACAAGTTGGGCAAAAGGAGATATTCGCATCATATTCTGGAACTGCAAGTGGAAAAGCTTCTAAGTTAAAATAAATTAAAACAAATAAGTAACATCGAATCAACAACAATTTGAAAAGTGAAGCAAGTTTGGGGTTAACAATTTAAACGGAAAATATGAAGGTGCAATATATTAGTATATTTGAACATCTGAAGTAATAAGCCAGTAATTTGGGTATTTGGGTTAATTACCTTTGAAACGATTTTACGAATGCGAAGATACTCAGTTCAAAGTTTTTCTGGGAGGAATTTTGAAAAAAGCAACAAGTGAGGGTGAGGGACTTTCGTTTTGAACTTCAAGATCAACAAAGCGCAGGAGTGCCATTCTAATTTCATCTAGTGAAATTTACCAACATCAGAAGAAAATAACCAAGTGCTTCCATATGAAAATGTGGGTACGTTTGAAAGTGCTTTGTTAAATTCGACATTACTATTTATTTCATGTAACTTTGTCATTTAATTGTGAAAGTTGTTTAACGTTTATACGAAAAACTTAGATAATTCTGTAACATTTAATTCATTTCTTTGTTGCATCCATAGTTTATAAGTTTATGTTTACTACCTTGTATCCTTCGTCTTGTTTAGTTAACCAGCGCATGAATTTAAAGGTTATACAGAAGTTACCACAATTTATATTATAAACCCTGAGATAAGAGTTCTTTTAAAGTTTATGTTCGAAGCGTGCCCTTTGTGCTGTTTCAACAACTTATGTAATAACATTGCAAAAATTGTTTAATTTTTTTTCATGTGAAAGGGGATCATCTTTATTACGGGTGCAAGTAGAGCAATATTACTCCTTTTTTCAAACGTAATATTTTTTGTCTCTTTAATGTGTTTTACCATTAGGCGAACGTAGGCGATAGCCTAGGGGCGCCAAGATATGGAGGCGCCAGTATTAAACAAGAAATAGCTCAGCTTGTAAAAAAGAAACAGTTTTTGTATGAAGCAGAGGATAAAATTATGTTAGATTTTATACAAAAATTTAAATAGGAACTGCTTAAAAAATTTTTTTCTTTCGAAGATTACTTACAACATGATAATTCTAATTATATTAACGGAACAAGTTTATCCGGTCAATTAAAAATAATAGCAAAGCCAATTCCTGTTTTTATTAGATGTCCTGTCATACATATTCAAAAATAATTTCGAAAACGGTGTTCCAAATGTGTTCATTGCTCTAAGAGTTTTTGCGACATTGCCAGTATCGGTGGCACGTTCATAGAGGATATTTAAAAATTAAATTTATGAAAACGTACATAACCTCCACGATGGCTCAGGAACGACTGACTGGTCTAGAAATAATATGTATAGAGCATGATATTGCATCTACTGTCGATATAGATGCATTAACTCAAAACATCGCCAAAGCAAAAGCTTGAAAAATTACTACCCATTTCTTAATTTTGATGATGTAATAATGTTTTTCCTAGGCAGATATTCATAATTAATTAAATAATTGTAAAATTACCATAATGATATTATTTTTCAAATATCTGCGTGTGTGAGTGAATGAGTGTGCTTGTGTGAGTATGATAATATACGAGCTACATAGCTACAATAGACAATGTGTTGCAGCCGCTAAATATTCATTGATACTCTTACGCCGGACCTGAGCTATACTACTGTGCTATACACATCAAAATGTCAACTGAAAGCGAATTCGAATGTTTTCGTAAATTACTGAATAATTCAGTTCTGTAAGCTGAGTTAATCAGGATATACTATTAGTGTAATTTCTTTTTTATGTCTACCTGTGCGTTTGTCTTCCAGTCTGTAATTTGCCGAAAAAAATTCTGTTGTATCTTCTTCTGCCTTGATGCCTTATTAAGCACGTGTGTATATTGCTCAATAGTTAATCTAACTCTGCCAAACGCCATCATTTTTCAAAAAGTTGGCTGTTGGGATCCTTGAATTTTATTGCTTTTCGCTTTTCTCTTGGAGCACTGTAAATTAAAAAGAAATTGCATAGGGGCCCATGAGTTCTAGTTACGCCACTGATCCATTGATTTACATGATACCGTTTTACAATACCAAAAACAGAAATTATTGAATGCATTCTTAGGAACCGTTTTCCCTTTTTACTGCTACTTCTAATACAAAGTTTAATTAAGCATTCCAACCTCTTCATATACGTATGTTTTCCCCGATATTACAAGAAAATTTATTCATTAAACTACTGCCTTCTCGAAGTACATTTTACACGATTATATAAAGGCATATTAGAAATAATGTTGTGTCGAACAATTAATGAACTTCCGTTTACAACAGCAGAAATTTCATGTTCATGTTTCACAGAAAAAAAAAATGTAAAACGCAAAAACAAGGGTACAAAAGTATCGGAGCCGGACATTCGGGCGCGGCCGTTAGGACGCGTGGACATTAGGGCGCGGACTTTTAGGGTGCGGTACACTAGGGCGCGGACCGGTAGGGCGCGGTACACTAGAGCGCGACAACTGTGTTATATTTGTCAGACTAAAAGTTAGTCATTAAGGCTTGTACGGAGAGACGAAAAACTTCCCAACCGGCCCTTGGATTTTTTGAATATCCAACTAGACATACATCATCCAGTATCAGTTACAAAATTCAAATAGAAGGATTAGTAAAATCACCCAAAAGAACTACCTTCCTTTTCTTTCCTTCTTGTTTTTAAAATAATTTTGTTATTAGGTATCATTTGGGTTTCCTGCGGTTTTAAAAATGAAATATTTGCGTACAGATTTGTATGCAATGCAGAAAATTATGATTGATTTTTCCTAGAATTTCTACAACGGTTAAATTATATTATTATCTTAAAATACAGATGAGTAACAAAGTTATAGCACCGAGTCTCGCGCCCTAATGGATCGCGCCTTAATCTCCTCGCGCCCTAGTGTCTCTGTGTCCTAACGGCCCGCGCCCTAGTGTCTTCGCGCCCTTGTGTCTAGCTCCCTAACCGCGGCGCCCTAATGGCCGCGCCCTCACGGCCGCGCCCGAGTGTCCTAGACCGGCAAAAGTATAGAAGATATTGGGGGAAGTGAAATGATTAATCAAATTTTACTATTGGTGTATTTAAAGTTAAGGGCCTACTAAAGTGACCCAAAATTACCGTTTCCTATTGCAATCGTAGCTATAATAATACGCTACCTTCCAATTTGCTTTTGTTTTAACTGGTAGACATGTCCAAGAATAAAATAAAGTCAAAAAATTCCATCATTAGAATTAATGCTAAAAAATTCCAGAAGCAGTGTAAAATACCATAAAATCAGTCTACGTTTATAATATATGCGGACTTAATTTACTTATAGATTTTCATCTTATTACTACCACGCTTTTAGAATATAATGCAGGTAAACTAAATGTCAAGATTTCTTTAATTTTTTTAAATAAGGGCAATGCTGAATTTAATATATGGTATACTACACGCATTGGGTTCCACATTGGCTGCAGTCCGCCTCCCACTATTCACATTTACGGCCCTTTGCCCCGGTGTAAGCGGGGGAGCAAATATAATGGTTGTCGATTGTAAAAAGGTACGTTTCCATTAGAATAAAACTTTTTAAGTTGCTTGGCGAAACATAAAGTGTCTACTGAATACTATACAAACGGTAAAGTTCTAAGAATTAATTACCAAATATACAATAATAATCATTTTTATTACATTTTAAAAAATATTCCTTAAGGGCAAACTATTGACCAATCTAAAGTAGCAGAAATTAACGTAGAAAGATACCAAATTCAAAATGTAATATTCTACACAATACACTACACTTGATAGCCCTCGTCATTTAAAATTTTGGGCTTGATGGTGGTGAAGGCTAGGGTGAAGTAGGGTAGATGACTTACATATTCAATATGTTCCCCTTGAAGCTATTGTTGACTTGTCTCGCCGATTTTTTCATATTGGATCATTTACTAAGTTATTCAGGGTGGGCTGTTTTAGTTATATGTATTAGGACTGCGTAACTACAATAAAAAATATAAAATCAAATATTAGAAATAAGTAACGGTTTGAGATAAGTGTCCTGCTTATCTTCGACTCTCTTCAAACTCTATATTACGAATGTATGAAAGAGTGGAATCAAAAATGGGATGACATCGAAAATTCCGATAACTGAAGATTACATATCAGGCACTAAGGACACAAGTTATATGTAGTTGAAAAAAACGGAAACTTATTCGAAATGGGGCTTTACAATAAAGTTTGACAAAACTAACTGGTTAGTGGTAGGAGAGCAAGGCGAAGATCTAAAAATTGAAGATGACAGAATAACTACATTCAATTACTACAAATATCTATGAGCAACCATCTCAAAACAGGAAACACAAGGCAAGAAATTATATCACGAATGGAAACAGTCGGCAAGCAATACAATAATTAAACTTCATATTGTGGCGAATAAAATATACGTATGGTACTGAAACATAGGAGATATCGAAGGTAAAAGGGAATAAAGTAATGGCTGTAGAAATGGACTATCTGAGAATATGTAGTAGAATTACAAGAATAAACAACATAAGAAATTAAGAGGTTAGAAGAAGAATGAAGAAACGGTGTTACATAATACAGATAGGATAGATTTTTCTAGTATATGAGTATGACAATAGAATATAACAGACCGCCTATGAAAAAAGTTTCACTTGGTTTTGAATTGGAAAGCTATATAGTCTAAACCGCAGTGAGATTCTTTAACAATCAGAAAAATAAAATTAGTTAATACAAAAAACGTACATTAAATGTTCTCTATGAGTTGTCTGTTAGTAAATCCTGTTATTCAAGCTGCATGCAGATCTCTGTACATAGGTTCTTTGAATGAAATTTTCTAAAACACAGGTTTATAATTCTTCTGTTATTTGCTCGTTTCTTGTAAACATTTTCTTTGCGAGGGCTTAAAAAAGTTAGGCGGCGTAATATTTACGAGTACGTTTATAAATGTATTCCTCCAACACATCTAATTTCTATTTGCAATATTCTCATCATATTGTTTAATCGAATTTGATGAATACCTTTGACACCTACCAAACCTACTGATGTTTATTATATAATTTAATTATTATAATATACCGCATAACTATTTAAAATAGTGTTTAAATAAAAATAAAGTTAACACATTTGTGATAGCTATTAGGTAGTTTGAAAGTTATAATGCTATATGCACGATGGTTCAACAAAATATAGAATTATTTTGACTAGCTGGTGATAAAACGTATCTTTAAAATTTATTAAGGTAGCAGAGATACAGACAAGAAACGAAAATTGATATATTTCCTATTTTTACGAAACTTGATTGTAATTCAACGCGCTTTTCATTATTGTTAAATTAGACAATAGTAAAACAAATTGATGGTTAAATTAGATTTTTTCGGGAAACCCCGCAATAGTTATAATTTAAAATGAATCAATTTCATCATATAAACAAAATGTATATGATATACATACATTTATCAACTACTTGCTATATTTTTAAATATTGTGTTTAATTATTGGCCTTAAAAATTCATTAAAACAGAGGTGTACTTATAACCATGAAAGATTACAATAGTTACTACGTGAAGAACGCTAAAACGTTTAGAAAAATCATTATTCCTAAAAATTGTTATTTGAAACGCGATTTTTTTTTAAACAGTATTATAGGAGTTTCCAAGATTTTTGCTCCTTCTGTATAATCAATTATGTATTTTTCAATTTACTAATAATATTTTGTTTGTATACTCATGTTTACAATTAGTAGCACTTGGAGTACCTTAAAATCACAGTGAGCCTAATGCAAGATTATACGAGGGCAGCCTTTTAAGTTTTTACAAACGACCACTAGGTGGAGCTATTCAAATGTGTCATTACTATTTTCGTAAAATATGACATTTGTTATTGTGTAAACAGTGGCAGCTTAGAAAAAGGTTTCCGTTGCATGATTTTTTACGATTTCAGTAAAGGCCTAACTCAACAACAATGCATAGAATCGCTTCGTTCAACGTTTGGTAATGAAGCACCATCAGAAAAGACTGTTTATAATTGGTTTGCAAAATTTCGTCGTGGTCGTGCGTCCGTCAGTGATGAATTTCGTGAAGGTCGACCAAAATCGGTTGTTATTCCAAAAAACATCGATGCTGTGCGCAACATGATTGAAGAAGATCGGCATGTGACTTACAGTGCGATAGAGGCATCTTTAGGCCAATTGAACACTGCAGTACATTCGATTTTGTATGAATATTTAGCTGTGAAAAAGATCTGTTCCCGAAGGATTCCACATAATTTGACAGATGTTCGAAAAAAGGTTCGTGTTAATTGGTGTAAGGAAACGTTCAAAAAATTCGACAGAGGAACTGGAAGATCCGTATAAAACATCGTAACAGGTGACGAAACTTGGATATTTTCGCATGAACCGGAAACTAAGCAACAATCGACTGTTTGGGTGTTCGAAGATGGACCGAATCCCACAAAAATTATTCGTTCACGAAGCACTTCCAAGAAAATGATCGGTTGTTTTTTCGGTTGTATTGGACATATCGCAACCATTTCTTTAGAGGATTGAAGAACAGTTAATGCTGAATGGTATAGTATACAACAATTAATTTGCCAGATGTCATCGACGAAATCAGGAAAAACAACCGAAAATGTCGCATCATCCTTTATCATGACAATGCCAGCTCTCACAGTACAGAGAAAAACGTCAAATTAATGTCTCATTACCGGCATTCACCTGAGTTAACGACTGGTGTTCGCGAATGTCAAATAAAAATGCGTGGACAGCGATTTTCATCACCTCAAGAAGCTGCTGAAGCCTTCAAAAACCATGTTTTGGGATACCAACTTCAGAGTGGAAAAAATGTTTCGAGAATTGGTTTGAGCGCATACAAAAGTGAATAATCTACAGGGCGAATATTTTGAAAAGCAATAAAACAGTTTGTACCAAAAAAATTCTTTTCCTAGTTTTGTAAATACTTAAAAGACTGCCCTCGTATGAAGTATTCTACCGAAACAGACACTCTGTATACGTAGTATCTTATGTGTCCTATTCTCTCAGATTGTTAATTAAAGATATTTTTGACTCATTAACATTGCTGTGGTAAGACACCCAAAAAGCAAACATTTATGTGTAAGCTAGCACTTAAACATGATTTAAAACTGTATGATTTCTATTACGACAAAGTTTATCTATTCGTTAATAAAATTATCAACAATAAGTATTTACATGAGGTAACTTCAGTTAAAATAGGTAGAGAGATATTGCACACTGTGGTAATAAGCCTTAAAGAATAATATAGTTATGAATTATTAATTAAATTCAAAATAGCCGTGAAATAGATCCAGATCTAAGTTCAAAGATTCTCAATAACGTATCTAGATCCGTTGTAGATTATTTTACATTTCCAAAGCTCTTTTATTTACCGCTGGATATTTACTGTATGTTACTTCGATGTTTATATTATAGTTTTGAGATTCCAAAAATGTGCCTTTTCATCATAGCAAAACTAGTATTTCATAAAACTTGACGTTTATTTACTAATTTATCATCGCATCTTGTTAAAATATTATAATTTTTACCATCTGAAATAAGTTGAGTTTCCATTAATTTACTTTAGTCGCTTATCATTACACTATCAAATGGTATACTCAAAGAAGAACTCTTTGTTTCATACATACGTGCTGTTATCTTTGCCCTGAGTATACGAGGATTAGCAAATTAAATTCCGAACTGGTAAAATAAAAAATATTTTATGTGTAGGTATTCGAAATAATTCCCATTTGCCCTAATACACGTATTGGAAAAAAACAATTGGAAACAGTCTGCATAGGTCTCCGAAGAAACTGCCTTTAATTAGGTCTTTATATTTTTCTTGATGCCTTCTAAGTCCTGGAATAATTTGGCTTTGACAACAGAGATCACTTTAGGAAAAAAGGTCTGTGGTGCCAAGTCTGGTGAATAGAATAGAGTGGGTGATTAATATCGGCAACGCTGTGTTTAGTAATAAATGATAATCCATGTAGAATGGGTAGGTGCACTGACGTACAACGAACCTAATTTCATTTTCTCGATAATGCGGTTGCTATCAAGAATTACGCTGCAATAACCTATTCATTACTTCAACTTAATATGCACTATTTATTGTTTGTATTTCAAGCACAGAATCTTTCTGACACATACCTATTTGTCGAAAAGATAATCAGCATGATTCTGATTCTGCATTTTTGCACTGTATGCTCTGTGCATGTGTTTTGACTCAGTTTCGTATTGTAACACCCAAGGCTCATCATCAGTGCATATGCAGTAATGAACACTTGCTTTCTCGCGACAAGTCTGAACGAACTCTGTATGACACGACAAAGAGAATTTTGTAAAAACACTTTATACAAAATTCTGAAAAAAATGTTGTACAAAATTTTATGTCGTGGCATATACGTCTTAGCGGAAGGCCGGAAGGCTTAGCTCTTCTACCTTACAGTAAAGGCCTACTGATAAGATTGGGCATGTGCTTAGAAGGTACAGCATGAAGACAGTCCTTAGGACTAATGAATCTTTGGGAAACGGTTTCAGATCCGCAAAGGATCTAATATCAAATTTAAAATCAGCTGTAATGTACAATATCCCTTGCTCCTGTGGCTCAAACTACATCGGCCAAACTGGTCGTTCCATTGAGTTAAGATAGCGAAAGCACAAAGGTGATTGCAAACATAAACGCATCACAAAATCTGCCGTGGCTGAACATACTGGTTTAACTGGATATAAGATGGACTTTGACAAAGCTCGGGTACTCGCCAGAGTGCCTCATTACTTTCCTCGTATTATACGTGAAGCAATTGAAATTGAAAAACAACCTAACAACATAAACAGGGAGGATGGTTTTAGACTCAGTAAAGCTTGGACTCTAGTAGTTTATCCTCTAAGGACTCCTACGCATCATCGATCACACGATCACGCTCCACCGGATCCGTCTTTGCCCAACGGTGACAGCCAACTAGACCTCCGTCGTTCTGCCCGACTGGCTCAAAGAGGTTTAAATACCTCCGCTCCCCGGATTTGAGTTCAGTGTTCTATTCACTCTGAAGATGCAAGCTGTAATGTCTTGCGAAACATTAGTTTGTCTGGGTTCACAAATAAGTAACAGGCATAAGCCGATTAAGTATTATTGTCCTGGCAAACAAAAAGCATTAAGATCAAATCCTTGTCCGTCCCAAGGTTGAAATAATCTAGCACAAGGCCCTGTTTAGGCAGACAGGGCCTACGAACAAATGTGGCTCAAACTTCTAGAGCAAATGCTTGTAAAGGCAGACAAGCTACAGGTCGGTCCTTACCTGATAATGCTGGGTGTATTTCCCAAATGACGACGCGGTCTAGGTCGAAAGTAAATTGTAATATGGATAGAAATAAGCTCTCATGCTAAATTAAAATCAAATTTTAGTTTATTGGGGATTTATATAGGGCGAGTTTTCTTACAAGAATCATATTTATATCTCATTGAAACATACAGAAATTGCGCTTGGGCGAAGTGCAATTAAACATGTTACGTTCTTTCTTTCTTTCTTTATCAATTCCTCTATTACCTTACGGTGTCGAGGTCGCCATTCATACATTCGGGATTAATTGAAGGTGATGGGTCCCCTTTGGACTTGCATCACGCTCCTCCCGCTCCCCACATCTATCCATTTTCACTATTTGTGTTAATTGTGTGTGGCCTTGTTACTTCTCCTGGTCAGCCAGTAGTTAGGAGAAGCGCCGTTAATTGTACCCCAAAGTCGATTGGATTACCGAGCTCAATATCGACCTTAGGAATTACAGAAAAATTTCTGCCTATCCCAAGGTTCGAACCGAGGACTTCGCATTGCGAGCCTAGCCCTCTTACCACTGGGCTACTCGGGATTCTACATTTTTTGATATTCTAAATTAAAAAAAATTAACAATTTTAAATAATTAAGAATACGAGCGATGTTTCAAAAATTGTTAGTGCTAGTTATTGTTTTGCATATCTTTATGTGGTAAACAGCTAAACATTTGTGTGTTAGTTCACCATTAGCGAAATCGAAATTGAAACAAATTAACTTTAGGAAATCTGTATACGCTGTCTTCCTCAGCAGAAGCGTAGCTGTGGTTATAGCAATCGCTTGTCTCGTTTTAAATATTTTATTTTTATTTTTTTATTTGTCCAATATTAGTATACCGTGTAGCAAACTAAAACGATAATACGCATCTACACGAACTTAAAAAACTTTAATTTTAAACTGTCTTAGATATGTATCACTTTCTACATCAATATAAGCTACATATATTTCCACTATAACGTTACCTACTATTAAACATAATCATTTAAAGAAGCAAACTCGAAAGTCCAATACCTACGAAAGAATAATCAAACGGCAAACCAACAAAAACAACGGCTTCTGCCACAAGGACAAACAAGTAATTAAACATTTTTGCAAATATTAATATGTATGTATAAAAAAATTATGGGCTACTGTCACTGCCAAGATGTGCGACGTGTATTGCGCATTGTTATTTAGACTTACTTGCTTTCAGGTACGTCCAATTGAGTTACGTTTCCAATTTTAAGGTAAAACTGCACTAATTTGTATGTGACAACCGAATTGCTGATTTTCTTAATACTGAAAGTGTTTAAAAAAAATGAGACAACGTATGGTAATAAATTCTTTAGGTTGAAATAAACCTAATAGCATACCTTGGTAGGGACCTCGGTGGGGCAGTGCGAATAAGCGCTATCAGTCGAGGTCACAGTGAAATGCTGTTCCATCGGCCGCGTGTTCGAACCCCGGCTGAGGCGACCGTATTTCACTTAGTTAAATTAAGGGTGCATGTTGCATAAATTACTAGTATATAAGGGACGCCCGCACCCCCGCAAGTAATACGAAAGCGGTTCCAGGGGAGGGGCTAGCGGTAGTATGAATGAACGAAAAAAAGAGTATATGTACCTTGGTAAAAAGTCCTTCTGTAAGAAGTTATAGAGTCTTAAACTTCAATTTTTTATTTTTCTTTTTATGCTAATTTTTATAAATGTAAAGATATTTATTTTAAGTTTGCCACACAAGCTTGCTGTTATGTACCACATCAACTCTAGCTTTGATATTTGTAGAAAGTTTCAAAATTTTAAGTTATTGCCTGAAAGCGTATTAAAAACCACGACAAAAAGGTAAATAAAGAAACACGTCAGCGTATATATCTCTCACTGAGCCAGCATCTTATCCCCAATCAATAAACGTTTGCATAACTAGTTACCGGTTAAGCATATTATATAACTCATTTATTGATTAGCTTATTTACGAATACGATTATGACAGTTATTGAAACAATTAACAATAGAGATGTGCATTAGGTTCATTCATAGCGTATTAATACCAAAAACGCCATCCTAAGTGGAGTTGTAACAACAATGATATCATGATTATGCTATTTTTACCAATTTGAATTTTAAACAATTTTAGAATGGAATGCCATTGTAATGTGTTTGCAGAAAATGCATCATTACAGAGATATATGCTTTTCAGGACGCATAATCACACACGCAGTCAACCGAAGAAAGTCGATTTTCGGAAATATTTTTAAAAATTACCGTACAGTGTGTGGACGTAACTAAGAGAATATTATTTTTTAGAACTATTTTGCGGAAATACGAACATTTTGGTCATCACACGATAAGAACCCGTAGATGAGCAGCCAATGATGTGTATTGGTTGAAAACTACAAAATATGTTATTGAATATTAGAAGTGCTGCAACTATATATTTTTAATGCTATTGTTTTAGTATTTTCGATTACAATCAGCTTTATTATCCATTTATAACTTATAACTATAAATACGTTTTGCAATATTGTTTTAAAACTATTTTAGTATTGCTAATATTAAATCTATAGCTAATTAATGTACCTATATAAGATCTTCAGAGTTATATCTTCCGATTTTCATAAATTTTTAGAATGGAGTGTTGAGAGGATCTTAACCAGTGCTGGAAGTGAACAATTAAGGGTGTAGGAGGCACAGATAAACTACGCTACTAAAAATCGATTTATTTATCCACATTTCATAGAAGAAAAAGTTAGTGGTAATGGAAAATATTCAGTTTGTGAGTTACTAACAAGAGTTTAAATAACAAATAATTTATGACTTCAAATAGAAGAACTTGGTTTATTGGCGGTTTTGTCTTATTGACAACTTAAAACAAAATTGTTTGGACGAACATAATCTTCAACATGTGGGTAGCATCTATCATATTAGAATTATGTATATTTCTTCCCTTGAGTTGTAAGTAATTTTTAAATATCAGGTTAAGAATTGTTGAGAATGAAAGTTGTATCTTCCACATTTTTACATCTTTAGTCTGCAAACATTAGTGCTGCCAAGAATCGGAAATTGTGAAGAATCGATTCTCGATTCTGAAAAGAATCGATTCCACAAGAATCGGTTCTCGATTCTAGAATCGGATTTAGATTCTCGATTCTAGAATCGGATTTCGATTCTCGATTCTAGAATCTGATCGGATTTCGGTTATCGATTCTAGAAGCAAAAATAGGTTCCAAATTCCATCTTTAGAATTGAAATATAAATTGATAGGAGAAGTGAGATTAATCTACCAATTTCAGAATTCAGAATCTTTTAATACAAATATATGTATTACATATTTGCTAGTAGCATCTGAAAAGTATAATCCACACTTTTTAATTTATATTTTATTTATGTTCGTGACAAATGCAAAAGTGCTTAAGCTGTTTTGATGAATCGGATTTAGATTCTCGATTCTAGAATCGGATTTCGATTCCCGATTCTAGAATCGGTTTTAACGACGTTGCAGAACCGATTCTTAAAGCTTCCGATTCTAGACTGGGAATCGTTTGACAGCACTAGTAAACATCGTCATTTCCAGCAGTGGATAGATTGTGATTACTCAAATAATAACCACAAAATCACAAATATAAATAATTAATTCTTCGAAGCTATATACCAAGACGACGGTATGTATAGATAAGAAACCGCGAAAGAAACCTTCTACCTATCCCTTCTAAACAGCTGCATGTAGTAGCCCTTCTACAGCCTTAAATGTAACTTCTTATATCGACAAACCGATATATTCGCTTTCCTGTACATCCTGGATTTTAGGGTCGTCTACATTAAGGCTGTCGCCAATGTAAAGGGCAATGTGTATAATAATATATGAAACAATAAACTAATAACAGCGTTTTTTTGACAATTGTCGAGATTGTGGTATGTGCATTATGTTCTTAAGGGATGGTAGTTTGTAGTAACGCAAAAAAATTAACTAAACTAAGTCCACATATATCATAAGTAGCTGATTTTATTGTATTTTTGAACTACCTTTGGGAATGTTTTATTATTTGCTTTTATAGTTGTTTCATTTTATTTCAATTTTAGATTTGATGTTTATTTATATCTAGTTCAAGAATCTGCGAATGCAAAAGTTGCCTATTAACGTAGATATTATGTCGTTGAATAAAACCACAGTCAATCCCACAAAATAAATATAATGTTGTTAAAGGTATAAAATGGTGTAAACGTTTTCGAACCCACTAGGGTTCATCTTCAGACTAAAATAACAATATTAAAAAAAAAAAGATCTTACATGTTTGTGAAAAAGGTTTACGTTTAAATCTCTTAGAAATGATAGAAATTAACAAAGCGGTGAAATTTCACACTGATCATCTCTACTATGTTTTAAACGATATTACTTTTAACAATTTACCTTACATTTTCAACAGTTAAGTTTGTTGATTATTTTAGGTTCTCTCAATATGGAATAGTTCCAAAAAAATTTTTTAAATTTACAGTTACCTACCTATGTTTATTGCTATATCCAAGTTCTGTCACTGTACAGTTTACTTTCTGGTAGTCTGTAATTTTCATGGTAGCTGTTGTTTCCAACCACTTTGCTTTTCATCTAGACGTCATTTTGTAACATGGCGAACACGTTCATGTCTGACATTGAATTCTATTTTAATTCGATCCCAATGTTTGGGTTTCTTAAATTTAAATTCAAAATATTACTTATTATCATGGTGTGATATGACGTGATATGTTTAGTTAGTTTCATGGTTATTTTCATTCAAATAATAATTTTTCCTACTATACTTCAATATTTCGTAATTCTGATATTTTCTTATTAGGTAAGTTTATTTTGCTTCTTCGGAAAATGTGAAAAAATTTTATATTGTTATTTTAGTCTGAAGATGAACCCTAGTGGGTTCGAAAACGTTTACATAATTTTATATCTTTAACAACATTATATTTATTTTGTGGGATTGGCTGTGGTTTTATTCAACGACTTATCTACCTTATCCCATTATGAGGCCTATGGATTTCAACGAGTTTAACGTAGTTATTGTCACAAAGGTTAGCGCGTTATACTTTTACGCTGAAGTTCCTGGTTTCAATTCCCAGTACCGGAACATCTGATTTTTAACGACCGTTCTCCCTCGCAAGGCAATGGCACACCAGCGAGGTATTCTGCCTAGTAAATTTTCTCTGGAGCAGAACTGGTTACACTTCCAGTGGTTCGGAGCCCACGTTAATCTGTAGGTCCTCTATGTTTGTGGCTCTTTAAACGCACAACACAGGCATAGGAGAAAAGATCGCTACATCTCGTAAGAGATAAAGCACTCGAAGAGAGAGATATAGAGATAGACATTCTCACAATGGAAAACGCTTATTTTGGCTTATTTTGAGCGACTTTAGTAGTACCTTAACGATAGCATTTTCAATTTTTATAACTAGTTCATTAACTTTTTTTTCGTATTTATTGTTGCTTGGAAATCATTTTATAAAGAGCTGTTAGTAAGATCTGTTCATGTTGCAATAGTTGACCAAACCCCATTTCAAGCAATACGTTCCTGATAGTTTTCTGCTAATAATGCGGTGTAAATTTACAGTTCTAAATATGGTTGTGGTATTGCAGGTTTCCTGGTCTGTTGAAAAATTGTCTTTACGTGTTACAGAAAATTTGAGTATTCTGTCTGATATCATTCTACCTGATATATAATTATTTAATTAAATATTAAAAACATGAAATAAAAACAATAGGCTAAAGTTATATACGATTACATTTAAGGTTTTTAGCAGATTGCCGTTTCTAACTGCAGTATATGTTGAAGACTTTAACATATGCAAAGTGAAGCGGAAATATTCAAATATTCGCGAAACAATTCCAACTAGGCATTATGCAGTTCAATCAACATAGTATAAATGGTTATGGAATGGTTATAGCAGTAACTGAAATAACACACCATTTTATACATTTTTCTTTCTACACCTGTTCTTGCATAAGCTAAAGAGCTCGTAAATTGGCCAGTAAATAACAGGAACTCGCCCAATAATTAAGTAAATAAAAAAAAGTAGCACAATAAATCACTATTTGTTACCACTCGTTCGTGGAATATATTTTGGCATCTTAATATTTAAATTACAACAATTAAGAGAAACTAAAAAAATGACGAATTTGTATTTCTATCCTGCATTAAATAACGCAATTAGAAAAACGGTGTGACAAGGCTTGCCAACGTGCTTCATTCTTGTTGGTCGATATTGTCAAGTGCAATCGTTTAAAAGAAAATAGAAAGAAAAATGGGGAAATCATTTGTACTATATAGGGTGTATCAGAAATAGGTACAAATATTAAATCCGATTGCAGATTACAATATATACAAACTAGAAAAAACATTTCTTTGGCAATTCGACCCTTAAAATATGAGATAATAATAATTGAAAATTTGACTCAAAATTGTTTGAGTACCGCAGAATAACAACAAAAATTTGAGTTCAAAGACATGTTATGCAAAGGAGAGTAAGATAGAAGTGCAAACAATTTTCTTAATACCTGCCACAAAACCATACTATTAGGTAGGCAGTAATTTCTTTTCAGTTTGTTGTTGTTATCACAAGCCAGACAAGTTTTTATGTGTTTGCCACTTTGGATTTACTTAATAATTAGGTAATAACATTCTACAGCTTAAATGCATTTTCCATGTATCATCAGCAGTTCTCAAACAAAATTTTATTTTATTTGTTAATTCAAAAAATAAACTGAATGATTTTTGAATAATGAATAGTACCATTGAATTCTACTTGAGCCAATCTATTACTGGTTTAAATATTTGTACCTATTTCTGGTACCCCCTGTATAGATTCTAAAGTTTTGACAGTATCTATTAACATCCTAAAGATGCAACAGTATGAAAAATCATGTCTACAGTTACCTTGCAGGTTTCCTAAGTTTCTTAACTTCCTTTAAACAAGATTCTACAAAATGTTGAATATATAAAAAACATGATAATGATGACTAGGGTTAAAAAAAGGAGTGGGCACCAACTGTCAAACTTCATTTTCGCCAGATGCCGATATTAATTATCACATTGTACAAAATCATTGTCATTTTTGTGATTTTATATGCAATTACACAAAACCAACACATTTTGTATATCTTCTTCTTCTTCAAGTGCTTTATCTCTTACGAGACGTAGCGTTCTTCTCTCCTATGCTTGTGTTGCGCGTTTAGAGTGCCACAGACATAGAGGACCTGCAGCTTAACGTGGTCTCCGAACCACGGGAAGTGTAAACACTTCTATTCCAGAGAAGATTTACTAGACAGAATACCTCGCTGGTTTGCCATTGCCTTGCGAGGGAGAACGGTCTATAAAAATCCGATGTTCCGGCAATGGGAACTGAACCCAGGACCTTCCGCGTAGAAGTCTAACGTACTAACCTCTAGCCCACGGACGCCCCATTAGTATATAACGGCCAAGAATATATTACTTTCCTCTTGGTATTAGTGTCGGAAAATGGAGTACATATTGGAACAGGAAGTATTTACAATGGAATATTATTTTCGCAACGTAACCAAGATTTAAATCTATTTAGTACTGAACTGCTTTGTATAATATCGTGTCAAAATCAATACAAAATATTTTTTGAGACTGAAAGTGGTATCAGGAAGAAGAGTAGTGGGCAAACAGTGAAACGCATTACGATGATATTTATTATTCTTCTTAGTGATTGGTCCCGTAAGAGACGTAGCGGTCTTCTCGCCTATGCCTGCGTAGTGCGTTTCAAAGTACTACAGACGTAGAGGACCTAAAGTGTAAGGTGGGCTCAAATCACGGGAACTGTAAACATTTCTAGCCCAGATAAAATTTACTAGGTGGAATACTTGGCTGGCTTGCCACTGCTTTACGAGGAAGAAATGTCGTTAGTAGTGAGAATTGAACTCCACACCTTCAGCTTAGAAGTCTAACGCGCCGACTTCTAGCCCACGCTCGTTGCTAAGGTATCTATGATGTTAGAGAAATAATCAAAAACTATTTGAATGCTAATGTTGCGCATTGTTTGATGTACGATTGGATATTAATAAAATATTGTTTTACATTAGAGATATCTCGGTATTTTGTAAATGAATTGTAATTGAACATGCTGTAGATTGTTATAATGTTGGATTTTTCTGGCGTGTCTTTTAATTATTATTATGCATCACTATGCATTGTTTGTATTTGCTAATTTCTACGACTTTTCTTTTTATATGAGTGAAACATCCTGTATATTATTAAGTTTTGTCTTTTTTTTTAGCACAGCACCCAAATTTTTACCTTGTAGGCAGATGATGGAAAGTGCCGTTTAAAGGACAAGTGCCCATAATGAAGATTTTAATATAATCTTTCTGAATGCAAGGCAGCAAACAACATTTATAGAAATTTCACTTTAGAGGGAAAACGTATAGGTAGGTACGTAATGCGAGGTTTAATATAATTTTCTTGAGTGAGTCTAAAAAACTAATATTTATAAAAATTTATATTTCTTAATAAATAGAGAGATGACACGCTGACGAGAGTGATTGTACCACAATTTTATTGTACGTGTATGAAATTTAACTTTGTAGGGTTATCAGAAGTACCTTTTATAGATTAAGTAGCCCAGGAGGATAGATTTATCAGAATTTTTACAAACTTCCACTTTGTAGCGGGTGGAAAGTGCATTATAAGGGATGAAATAACAATGAGAGTGATTTTAAATTAGGGGTGCCAAATTTGTGAATATCATAACCGTGACAAGGGGGGGGGGATATGTATGGCCTGCTTCCCAGCCCGGAGGGAGATTCAAGAAAATAAAAAACACGAAAGTAATGTTTAAAGGTATTTACAGCCAGGATAAAAATCCTGTAGGGGCGATCGCATCTGCTGCCCATCACTCTTTCTGAACTTACGCAAAACATTACGTAAAATAAGTATCAGCTTAGGCAACCAAAGATTCAGAATTGGTACGATCCATAAAGAGATGGTATCATTATTATAAACTTCAATTTTCAGGAATTTATTTTACTACTTTTGTTAAACCTCCGGGATATTCGATGGTCCTGAAATCACTTATAGGGACGCAACGACTTGATGCCCCAAATCGGGACAATCCCGGAAAATCGGGACGTCTGGCATTTAATAATGATTTGCCTGTAAAAGTGAGAAACATATCTTTTGCATAAATGTATTTTTTACATCAATAATTCTATATTTAATAATCATATTTATAAAGTAGCAAATGCTATGCACTTTTCTTCAAAACTTTGTAAAATAATTTCATTGCGTAAACAACTGCAACTAAGTGAGAATTAAAAAGCCTATTTCACCGACTTGAATATTGCATAGATCTAAAATAGCTACATAAAATATACATTTGGCTAATGTAACTAAAACAACGATGCATTATTCGTCAGCTTGTAATACACAGTAAAAAATTAAAACATTGAAAATTGCATAGAGTGTTAGTGGTGACAAGAAATCCGCACTGCGTGAGTGCTTAAAGTGCTTTAGGAGTTTTAAAAATGGCAATGAGTCAATTTGAATGACGAACGCTACGGCTGTTAAATTTTAACAGCTTGACAAAATTAAAATTTATTATTAATGCCTTTTGACGAGATCGATTACGAAATATCAACCAAGTCGTTACTTTTATGGTCTTAATGTTTAATAGCTTCGCTTAAAAAATTAAATTATAGCATTGTGAATAGAATTGCTCACAGGAAAAAAAAAATGAATTATTTGCGAGCATATGAATGAATTATTGTCAAAATATGTGACCTAGTGAAGGAACATGTGCTTCATAGGCCGGCTGGAGACTGGAGCTATTTTTGAATGAAAATCCGGAGAGAAAAACCAACAACAGATGCAGATTTAATTCCAAGGCTAAATAATAGAATTTGAGGGAGATGTAATAAATACTAAATTAAAAATGATTTTTTAAAATATGCTTAATCACGTAGTGTTAAGTTAATTAGGCGTTTAAATAGAATTCACAATTTTGAGAAATAAATTCAAGGCTCAAATACAGTTTTCTGAAATTATTGTTTTAAATTTGCACCAGGATTTCAAATCGAAGAACAAAACATACAAGTTTGAAGATTCAAAAATAAAGAGACTTGAAATGAAGGTGCTACTAAAATGGCTTAAAATATGTGATAATTAGCGTCTTCTTCGTCGTCGTAGCTATGCTAATATACGACCTTTCAACTTGAAATTTTTTAGGTTACATACCAGCATATCCAAGACTGAAATAAGATGAAAAATCATAGATACGGATAATAAAAAATTTCCAAAGTAGTACATAAAATACGGTAAAATCAACCTTCGTTTATGATGTTATACAGGGAATTGGCTATGTATACTTTTAAAAAGAACGCGTCAATTACGCCTATTGTGTAGGCAACCAACTATACTGACAACTAAAAAAGAGGAGCAAACGTCACCAGTTGTGCATTATTTGAGTTGAAGATTATGTTGGTGCAGTGTTTGTATTAAATAAGTATTTCACCCTATATATAGGACGCAAATAATGACTTATTTGTTAAATACAAAAATCGACAGGGTGATGTTTCTGTAAGGTCTGTGATCATTGTACTTCCTTTGTACAACAGAAATACATCAGCGGTAAGATGGTGTAATAGTTATCATAGGTGCCTTCCAAGCAGTTGATCCGGGTTCGATTCCCGGCCATCGC